>JBBYHM010290858.1:10396-27540 GCA_038381775.1 Adansonia rubrostipa | reverse complement strand
TCGGTTTCGTCTTCCACATTGGGCTTAATTATATATATATATATATATATATATATATATATATAAAAGTTAGGCACTGCGGCAAATGGGGGAGGACACGTGGCGAGTGATGGTGTGGAAATGCTTTGCTGGCATATTCTGTAGTCTGGGTGATGTGGCATTTTTGCGAATCATTGTTAACTTTCCAAATAAAATCAAAATGTAATTATTTGTGTCTTTTTCTTTTTTTTTGGGAGGGGGAGGGGCAATTAATTATTTGAGCTTAATTACACGCATTAATTAATATACCAAAAGAATAAAACCATCTACTTATTTTGCTTTCATTATTGTATTTGAAAGAGAAACAAAAAAAAAAAGAAGGAATTTCGTTGGGACGTCGGTTTAGGATTTGATGATGACAGATAAAAGATAATATAAAATTAAAATGTAACTTTTAAAATAATAATTTAATATTTAAAATAATATTATATTAAATATAATAACTAATAATTTTTATTATTATTTTTGCTAGTATATAATAATTTTAAAAAATATTTTAAAACATGAAATATTATCTATATTTAGATTTTACAAATAATATTAAAAAAATAACATGCATTCATTAAATATAATAAAAATTAATAACAAATAAAATTAAGAGATGCTTGAGTTCGGTTTCAAGCATAACTTTTCTTGATTTTAAATTCTCAAAACATATAAAAAAAACACCTAATAAACTTTTAATTTATTTATGAATTTAAAATATTTTTACCATTAGTATATCAAATATTAATATTTAAAATCACTCATTAATAAAATCCTATAAATAAAGATTAATTATGCCATTAATCTTTGTATTTGAACAATTGTTGAGATTTGGTGTAACATAATTCGTGTAAATTGAATCATTTTACTATATTAATTTATCAATTTCAATTCAATTATTAACGGTATTAGTTTTCTCTCATTAAAATACTGAATTGGCAATTTCCATTGGATTAAAAAAAAAAAAGAAAAGGAATGCTGGAATTTTAATTCCGCTTGGATGTCTGCCACAATGGTTAAACCCCGTCCCTCAATTTCTCTAGAACATTGACTCACATACCCAGATCCCGGTGAAAGGTTGCCGCTGCTGCCGCTCAAGCATGTTTACTCACTTGCCCAGGCACTAAGTTCTTTAGCTACATTTTAACTAACACCTCTCAAGCATGACTAGTCCACTAGGTAAAATGAGCGCTGCAGATGTAAAGATTCCATCCTAAATTGACAATTAATCTCAATAACATAATCAAGCTCCAAAGCAACAAAATTTTAACAATCTCATCTACCGAAACTTAAACACAAAAAAGAAAAAGCATCATCAATCTGCATAGCCGTCATTGATGCTTGCAACTGAACCTTCTTCTTGCTATGCCAAACATTTTCGTCCCTTGCTTCATTAGTTAAATTGGTTCAAATCCAGTTAATTAATCTAATGTAAAAATGGGTGTTTATGCTCTCGGTGCTGTAGCTGCAACGCATGTTGGAAAGTAAAAAATTGCTTAATCACTACATCACCCAGTTTAAAAAAACTACTTTGCTGATGTTTTTCAAAGTTTTAACAAGATATTGGAATTAGGCCATAAACAAAGGGAAGGGACAAAAGCAAAATCATTTTAACTTTGAATCTTGAAAATTAGTATCCCACAACTTTGTTTCTCTTTCAAAAACCATTTTAAATGAACACATACAGACCCCTAAAAACACAAATGGTTTGTCCCTTATCCTAACAATCCACATGACTTTTTTTTTCCCTTTCGAAAACTGTAGTTTTTAGGTTTAGATATGTGAAGCACTCGGGGATTTAAAAGAATCTAAACCTTCCATAGAATACAGGAGGAAGAGAGGACGTGGAAGAAGATTAAAAAAAAAAAAAATAACTAACAGAGTTAGCAATGGGATCGAAATTATTAAATTGATTGATATTGTAAGAGTATTTAATTTACATGAATAATTACTCCTGTAAGTAAATTTTACGTTGATCAACAACTCAACGCGTCAATCTTGTTTGTTTTTAATTTTTCCAGCATTACCCGTTAGCTTCTTTTGGTGTTTTAGGGAAAACCATAGTACTTAGTACTGAATTTTTGCAAGTTTGACAAAGATTTATAATAAATAAATGTGTTTTAATTTTAGGGGCAAAACTTGGGTTTGGCTGTAAATGTTAGGACCACAGTTCGTAATAGAAGAAATTAAATTAAATCCATGGAATATGCTTTCTTTTCAGGATATGAAAAACATCTTTTCTTTTTGAAGTTTGGATCTTGTTGACCCTAAAAGTGGAACCTAGTGAGCAGCCGACCAAAGACAAACAGCCACCAATTTTTGATGGTAGGTTTAAATTTAATTGAAGTGATCAATTGCTTGCACATTTTAACACATACTAAGTGCATAAAACTATATATAGCTTTTGCACATGGCAGGCATTATATAGAAGAGATAGGGGAGATGATCAAGACAAAGAAAATTTTGGTTTTAAATAGCAAAGATTTGCTTGTTCCGTGGGACTTTCCTTCGAGTTTCATGTGGTGGGCTGGTGGCTGCCTCAAATCTCATATTACCAATTCCACTGCGATTTGGATTTCGGAGAAGATACGGCCATCCATACCATGATTTGTTTTTTTTTTTTTTTTCTCTTCTTCTCCCCTCAGTAAAAACAAATGCTCAGAACAATTAGTTAAGTATTAAAAGGTTGGATTTAGATAAGGAATGATTGTAGGATGTTTTTAAGGATACCACAAATCAATAACAATAATTTTATGTTCAAATCAAATAGAAATCTAACCTAGCTGTAAGAACATGAAATAAATCAATAAACGGCAACTAACAATGTTAAATAGCGTAGCTATACCATTAAATATAAAGCTGGGTCATTATCTCCTAACGCTCCTTCAACTTGAGAGTTCGAAAATGATGGGTCTTTCTTAACTTCCAAGAGCGAGGGAGCAAACCAGATAGTTCTCCAATTGATGTTTTCACATGAACATTAGAAAATTGTTTGTTTGAAAAGGAACCAATGAATCAAGTGATGCATGATTACTTCAAAAATGATACTCATGTGTTATCAATATCTCAATTCACATTATAAATTCTTTGAATTGAATAAAAGAAAGTGCAAAAACTCACACTCTTTCTATCAATAGCAAGTAACCTCCATTTTGGCATTACCATCACTGAGTATCTCAACAAAAGAATTAAACACATTCATCAAACAAATGCAATGGAATATCATGATTGCACGAAATTGACCAATCAGCTTAGTTCCCCTAATCGTCATTTCAGCTTTCAGTGCTAAACAAAGGGGAAAAAAAAAGCATGCAACTTTTAAGCCTAAAATAATAAAGAAAACCCAAAGAATTAACCCAGATGTCAAGTGTCTGCGGCTGGCCTTTCTCTTTGCTTTCGACATCTGCGTTAATAGACGGCCCTGCAAGAATGATGAAGTTTCCTCGGTGATCTAACGCTGACTTGGGAAAACTGGCGAAATGCTCCGGCAAAGGGCTGTCGCCCTGGCCACGGTACTCATTTTTCCCATGACAATAAAATGTACCCATTATGTTGGGCTTTTCAGATATTGTTTTAATGGGCTCCCTTAGGTTTCCGAAATTTTTTAAAAACGGCCCAAGCCCATTTTTCAGAAAATTGTAGTAAATTAGGTGGATTTGTATTTACAATAGTGTATAAATTTATAAGCCATTAGCAAATCAAATTGTGCTATATAATTGAAAATAAATTTATCTATATTTATTTTTAAAATTTTTTTATGAGATATTATTATGTGTTTCACTCGTGATTATAACTTTAGAGCTATGGGGTATGAAATGTCAGTATTTAGATTTCAACACACAGGGCTCTTCGAGAATGTTGTTAATAGGAACACCGAGTCTGTGTGGATCCCAGTCCCAGATAAGTCAGAGACTTGAAATGGTTACAAAGGTGAAATAAAGGTGAAAAATATGAAGAGTGATGTTTTGTCTTAACTATTCGTTATCCTCTTATATATTTTGACCATTGATGGATCAAATTGTCGATATTTTTTAGGACCAGATCTCCATGGGCTCAAGTTGGTGCTCCTTCGTAGGCCTACATGGCCAATTGAACTAATAAAGCTCGTAGCTGATGTCTGCTTTGCTTTCTCGCCTCAAAGACAATGTATTGAGGTAGATGCCTCGGAACATTTAGCGTGATTTACCTGGTTTTGTTCATGCTAGAGACTGTCTTTGAAATTTAAAAGGGTTAATTGATGATTGATAAATATTATATTTCAATTTCTATAAATAACAGGCAAATTGTGCTAAATAAATGGCTTCTGTTCGTTTGTTTTTTTATCTATGATATTCGGACTCGAACGTATGTGTTGCATATGAGTATGTATTCAACACAGGTATGTTTAATTTTTTTAAAATTTTTTTTATATATTTGGCGGGTCCTTAGAGAATCAGATTCTCATACTTATATCCAAATATATGTTAAACACAGACATATCAAGAAAAATGAAGAGTGGGAGTTAACGTAAGCTTTTATTTCTGTACGTTACAGATATTTTTTTTTCTCTGTGCCACTTGACTTGCTCCTCCTCCTATCCCTCTTCTTTTCTATTCTCTATGGGACCTGCTGTTTCACGCTTGCTGCAATTATTCATGGCATTGCATGAATAGAGTATCACGAGTTTTCTGAGTTGGGCCTAGAAAAGGTGTTTATCATTTAGCTCCTTAGGTCATAGATTCCTTGAATGATGATAGTGAAGACAATTGTAGTAGTAATGTGAATGAATCTAAAATGCCTGCAGAGATTACTAAGTTAGACATTCGAGTGAAAACCTGAACTCTGAGTAAGCATTATGTCTTTCCTCTGAAGTTTTTCGCTCTTTACCTTAGCTGGGGACTCTATACTGGGTTTATATTGTTTCTTGGCTGAGTGTTGAATGTTGATTGATTTAGCTGTGCAGGAATTCTTATAATAATATATTTTACTTTGATTTGGGTGCAAGTGTATATGTTTAATTATTTTTAAGTTTATGCCGGAATATGTGTTTGATGGCGGGTTTAGAGTTGAAGTAGGTCTTTGTAGATTTGTCAACCTGGGATAATTTGTCCATTTACTTGGACATAATTGATCATTAAACTGAATGCCTTTCTTGACTTTTTTAACATGAAAATGCACTTGCCGCCATTTTCCTTTTCCCCACGCCAGAGGTCCCCATTTTTATCCTTCTGCTTTCTACCAAAGTTTATTAAGTTCCAGTCAAAAATCAAAGTGAGTAAAGTGCTAATTGCGGCTTGTAAGTACAAGAATTCCAGTCAAATGTTGAATACATGAACTGACAAATGTGAGGTGGATTGACATCTTAGTTTGCCTCTTGAATTCGTCGTCTTGGACAATTACATTTTGGATTTCTCGGCTACATAGAATCACTTTTGAGATTTTTGTTTACCGTGTAAACAAACATCAAGGTTACATATGTTACTCTTCTTATATCTAAACCGCGCCGGATTATCCTCATACGCCAATTTTATTTACACCTAAGAAAATGATGTTCATTTTTTTGAACTTGGAAGTTGGTTTTTTCCTATTCTTTGTCCTAATTAGAAATGGTCCAGTCAATTAGACTTTCTTGAGATTCTAGAAACGACCTCTTTGGCTTTCAAATTTGATATGCCTACCTCTTATACTTTTTGCAATTTTTATATGTAAAACAGACATGTCAGTGTTCTTGCAGACCTTTAGCAACACTCTGTTTACATTTACAAGTGAGGAAAGAATGCTTTGCTCCTGATATACATCTTCAAGATTAGATGTCTAGGAGTTTTGGGGTGAAAGTCTTCAAAACAAATTCCTGCGTGCTTACTGAGGAAATGTAATTGTTTTATACGAAATGTAACTACGATGCTTGTCACTAGGATATTTGAGTGTAAATGCAATAATCACGTATTCGATTTTGATAATCTTAATAAATTTAGACAACCTTCTTTTTCATGCTCAATTATGTATATATGTTTCTTGGCTTCTAAGCTACAAACTTGGACTTGGTCTTGGTCCTGCCGCCTATAATTTTTTTGGCGAATAATTGGACTGTATGGATAATTTAGTGTTTAAGTCATTGCCAAGACCATGGTCTAAAGACCAAACCCCAATTCAAGATACTTTACTTGAAGGAAGTACTTGTCTTTAGTACAACAACATATGAAGTTGAATCGAATGCACTTCCAAGGATTGGTCCTCGTTGCTGATCGGAATTGGACATCCTTTCGTATTACACATTGCCAAGACTCGTGCCCAAAGTCCCAAATCTTTGTCATGCTTTTTATTTTTTTTTTGAATCTGACCAAGTCTTTTTTTGTCTGAAAACGATCTCACAGTCATTGGCATAATCATTCATCAGCCATTACGACTCAGTCTAAAGGGAATTTTAACAGGGAAAGTTTTAGAATCTTTGCGTTTGACTCCAAAAGAGTTTATGGCTTGTTGGACTCCATTTTCTTGCTCCATTTATTATTTGTTGGATTGTTCAATTAAGAAGTGGGGAAATAAAGTTGAAAACCACCTAAAGCTCACATATAGTCAAAAACTATGAATCCATAATAAAACAAACAAAAATGTCAAACCACTAAGTTAGTGTCGTCTCGTCTCTTTGTTTGCTTCGCTTTGAAAGCAATAATACTTTTCAATATTAATCAAGCACACTTAAAACATGGTTCTCCTACTCCTTTTTTTAAGCCATATAATCCACATTTATTTCGGCTAAGAGTTTATACAAATTAAAATGACTATCCTAAAGCCTTGCACTAGTGGAAGTGGCTTATCTTCTATCATGGAGGGTTGGCTGATGATTGCTTGTAATTGACTTTCATTAACAAAAATATTACCCATTAAGGTTGATTTTTTTTTTTTATAAGATAACAATTTTAAGATTTAAATTTTAAAATTATAAATATTATTTTTTTAAAAATATTTATATAAATCAAATCAATTAAATTTAAAGTTTAAATAAAATTTAACTTTATTATCGTGGGAGTTAATAGGAAATAAAAAACATAAAAGAGAAAGGGTTGATTGGGTTAGTGCGAAAACAAGAAGTGTCGGCTAATGTACAAAATAAATTTTTAGGGACATTTCCAAAGTGATCGAAGGTCGGTTCTTATTTAGAGGAACTGAAAACTATAGCCCCTTATAAAGAGACAAGAAATACCCTTAATTTGTCAGACCTCTAAGGAAAAAAAAAAAAGGGTATTGCCCCCAAACTTAAAAGCCCCTCTTCTGCCCTACAAATGACTATTCTGTTTCCTCCTAGCGGTGCCCAATGACACCCCCACACCAAACTAAAAGTCCTTGGGAACGTGTCGGTCCCTTAGTGCATATGCCCTACAAAAGAAATTATAAACAAAATGGTCCAAACATTTGCAGACATTCAATGCTTCTACAATATTATAGGGCAACCTTTTGGGAAAAGCCATTATCCCAACTGCTGCTGCTGCTTTCCGCAGTCCTTACATGACCATCGGAATGCCACACGATTGGCATCTTTTAAGTTTGAACCAAGAAATAACATGATCCAAAATATTGCTATTCTAACTTCATCCATTAATTCTGCACGGCATATCTTGATTGCTTGCAACTTGCTAGCTCTGGTCATCACTATATATATAGAACCAAACCCCAAATTGTAAGAAGACTCTGGGCTTTTTACACATTCATTTTCTCTAAAGAATGCTGTGACATCTTCTTCATTACGTCCATTATTTGTAATCTTATTGATAGATCGATAGATTCTAGATATGATTTTTTGACTTTTTTTTTTTGTTTTTATAATGATAATAAACCCATTTACCTGAATATATCCATAAAATGATCATAAATCATGTACTCAAATATTTATTCAGTAGTATATTACCGTTTCCTGCTTAGAAAACAGAGTACGTATCTTTTAAAAAATTAAAAAAAAATGTCACATGAAAAACATGTTCATTTAGGATATGCATCATGTACTATAGTTTGCGTTTGTCCATGTATGTAGAGAAGGAATCATGGCATGCATAGACCAAGTGGACGATTAGATATAGGCTGCAATGGCTGCAGAGGCACATATGATCTGGACTAGGGAATGCAGAATTATTAGAAACTTCAGGAATTCTTGCACATGTAACTCTAACAATAGGCAAATTAAGGCATATATAAGATCAAGAATGTGAGCCATCATTTAGGATAAGAATAGTCACCATTTTTTGAAGGCTTTTTTGGCCCGAAAAGGGTGGCTTTCGGCCAAGGTGTGCTGGCTGGCTGGCATAAGAAAAAAAAAATTCAGGATTGTTGGGGGGTTTTCAAGTTCCTTAAGAAACTGGCTTTAAAAGATAGTGGCCACCGCGGCATGGCTTAGCTTTGCTTAGCTTCCTTCCATTTCATTCACTAAAAAAAGCAAGAGAGCCGACCAGTCCACTCACCGCTGCTTCCGCCCGAAGATGGAGGGTGGATTCTTTGAAAAGACGTTTTACAATGGGAAAATTTTACCAGTTTTACGTATTCTTGTGCCCTTCAACCAAGTCCTTTTAGACATTGATTACATTAGCACTTTAAAAAGTATGTGTATTGAGTATGAAACTTTGCTTAAAAGCATTTATCTAATCTTTAAGTCCTAACCCATGTTTTAGAAATCTTTGTTGTTAAATTCTTTACAACATTAACAATTATTAAATACGATTATTTTATATATGATTATAAAAAAATAATTTAAATATAATATAATTATAAAAAATATTAAATTTATATAATAAAAATTATGAATATATTAAAATTTATATAAATATATAATATTTTAAATAAATTATTGTGAGATATAACAATATTATAAACATACAAATCATGGTATCTACTTTACAGCACTATTTCAAGTAATTGGGGCGGTTTGATTAATTTGTTAGTGTTTTTTTTTTTTTTTTGGGTTTTTTAATTGGTGTAATGGGATTCTTTGTGGCACACAGAATGATGTAATTGGCGGAAGCAAAGTCCAGGGGTTTGAAACACGTGTCAAGTTATAATTGCCACGTATAACAAAAACTGAAAATAAATGATGACACGTGGCTTAACAGTGTTCGATTTTGGAGCTCAAAATAATGTGCTGGAAAAATGATGGTTTGACTGATACATCCCATAATTGGTGACACAATGAGCGGGTTCCGTCGCACCAAATTATATTATCTTTCCTTTAGTGGTTCATCACAAATCCAAGTCTTTTTTTATTTAGAAATAAATTACAACGCAAATTTTAATTAGTTTAATATGACATTAATTAACCCGTCAAAAAAAATGACATTAATTAAAAATTATTTAATTATTATTTTAAAAAATTTTATTTAATATATTATTTTACTAAATTTTAAAAAAAATACTATACTGATTATTTTTTTAAATATTATCTTTATAACATTGTTAATGCTTTTTAATTTGAGTTTGCTTTTCATAAATTGATAACGAATTTTTTAATTCTACAAATAAAATTAAGATATCATCACATGTCACTTTATTTAATTAATTTTTTATTTTTAATATATTTTAAAAATATATATTATCTGCTCACATATATATATATATATATAGTTTAAAAAGTTAATTGACGTGAATGAGATAAATTATCATTTAATTTTCCCTATCCATTTCTCTCTTGTTTATTTAAGTAGCTAATGCATCCGAGGAATATAGTTAAAAGTGTCATAAAAGGAACAAATATGATTGATCTTTGTACATGAATGAAAGCTATGCTTATATTTGTTTCAAAAGCTGGCCTTTCTTTGTTAATTAGTAATTTGACTAGCCAACTCTCTCTCTCTCTCTCTCTCTCTCTCTCTCTCTCTATATATATATATATATATATATAAAAGCACTTCCAATTTAAGCACTTTTTATAATAAAACAATGGCACTTTTTATAACCTAGTTGAACCAAACTTTTACCGAAGTTTAGCTGAAACCTAATCAATTAGCTTGTGGGTAATTCTTGTTTATTTAAGTAGCCAGTGATTGCATTTTTGGAGCAGTATGATTGCCATAATATATATTATATATTGAACATCTTCGAAATAAAAAATTAATATTTAAATATAATTATAATATAAAAATATAAATACAATACAAATAAAAAATTTAAAAAAAAAATATTCGGTAAAATATTCATGATGATAATTGAAAAAGAGAAAGGAAGTCCTAGAAGTGGTCATGTACTTTTGAAAGCAGTGGGGTCCCAACTCCCAATTTAATCTAGGGCTACAGGGTGCTCTAACTTGGCTATTTCCGGTAAATCTTATAATTAATGTATTTATATTTTATTTATTTTTATGTTTTATAATTATATTTAAAATAATATATATTTTTATAAATATTGATATATTTATTATTTATGTTATATATATTTTATATTAAAATTTTATATTATTATATTTTATATTAAATTTTAATTATTTTACATATTATTTTTTTATTATAATTCATCAAATCTGCGATTGCATGCTATGGAAGATACAAAATTTCATTTATGAGTAAAAGTAAAATTTGGGGTTAGTTTTGTTGTCGTGTTGGGGGATGGGACTTTGACGGGGACCAGCTGCTGCTTCTTTTTCTGCTCCTTTTATCTGAAAGAAACTCAAAAGTACATCAGTGCCAATGCAATGCCTCTTAACAATTCGAATATTCATATAATTTTAACATATTTATTTTAAAAAATATTTAAATTATATTTTTATTTTATATGTATAATATTTATATAATCATATCATATATTATCAGATATATTTTCAAAACTGATCCATCTCAAGGTTTATATTATCAAATAACTCTTTTTCTTCATTTAATTACACAATATATGTACACATATGAGTTGACCTTTAATATTTTAATGATAAAATATTTTTAAATTTAATTAATTTTTATTATATTTAGGAGTATCTATCATCTTGTTAATTTTTTTGTAATTAAAATCTATTTTACTAAGAATGAATATGACAATATATATATATATATATATATATATACAAATTGTAATATATATGAATGAAAAATTATCTCCATTATTTCTCACTATATATATATATATATATATATATATTGTAATATCATAAGCATATTAATTTTTGACAAATCAATGTGCTTAAGTGAAAATTTTATAGTTTACTAATGGATTTAAGAAAATTTGCATGCATGTATATTAATTCTCTCAATGCGTTATCCCATCAATCTCAAGGAGTATAAAAGTTTAACTAAAAACGAATGAGATAATTATTTTTAATTTAATACGAAAAAATTATTTTTTAAAATGAGGATAAGAATTAATCAGAAGATTCCATCAACAATGGAAAAAAGGAAACCGATAAGAAGATAAGGGAAAAACAAAAAGAAAGGTGGTGTGGGGATGAGAAATTGATCCAAGGAGAAAAGAAAAAAAAATTAAATCAAAATATTATAATTTATAAGAAATGGTTGAAGGAAATGAGATGAATGGCCTCAGATGTACCACATAAATAAGCAGCAATTGAGATAATGGAGCATTTTTTTTCAGAAAATTCTCTAGTGTTGCATGCACATGGCATGTTATATTAATAAAAATGAATAAATATCAATTGTTTTATATATATATATATATATATATATATTTTTTTTTTTTTTTTCATTTTTGTTTGGAGGTTTAGTGTTTACAATTGTGGAAGCCAAGCAAAGCAACAAGCGGTGGTGGAGCCAGGCAGGTTGGGAGATGGGAAACTGCCACATGCAGAGGCACAGCCTCAAATTTTGTCATGAGAGAAGTAGACAGAGGTAATAATAGCTGGATTTTGTTTCTTCACTTGAAGCAAGGCCCCCCCTCCCTATTATTACTCATTCTTTCACTGCTTGCTTCTTTGTTTCTTCTATAATCTATGTACATACTCTTTGTGTCTCTCTCTCTCTCCCTTTCTTTTTCTAAAGATTTATTCTTTCCTTTTGTTTTTATAATGATATAAATCCCATTATAAACACTAACAACGTAATTCAAAATTTACAGTTTATTCGTAAAATAATTTTTTTATTTCAAATCTTAATATATATATGTAACCCTTTATTCTATTATAGACTATAGCCTCTGCATGAAAAAAAAAAGAAAAAAAAACATATGTGTTGAATAAATACTATAGTGGTCTATGATTTCAAATATTTCAGTTAAATGAAAAGAATCAGCGGATGAGAAGAAAAGGAAAATTCTTGAAGATTGGTCCAGTTTTAAAGCAAAGGGAAGCTTACTAAAAGGCTGTGGTTATTAATTAAGGAATCAAAACTAGGAGCATGAAGGAATAAATTTGTTTGTAATTGGTATTATTATGTGTTAAGATATGGGGATGGCTTTGGCCTTTGGTAGTTACTAAGTGGTGCTCAAGGTCTAGGTTGTTGCCCCAAAAAGGAATGGAAAAACAAGTAAGCTAGGCACAATCATTTTCCACGGGGTTTTTTTATTCTTTTATGCGAAGAAATTTATAACTTAAAATAAAAAAAATTATAAATATTAAAATTCGAATCATAGATTTACTGAACGAATTCAGCTATAAGCTTTAGATTCATTTTTCCACAAGCCTTCAAAACAACAGAACAGACGGCTTAACCCTTTTTTCTTTTGCAATTTCCTAGCTTTCTCTCACTTCTGACTTCTTACTTCTCAATTCCAATATATTATACATAAGAAGAAGTAATTAAGTTTGTCTCTTTCATTCTACATTCGCTATTGATACAACATGGGATTAAATTAAAACAAAAGACAAAATAAAATTAAGTTAAACAAAGGTAACGAGAATTAAAGGGCGTTCTTGTGCAGTGGAAATTAGACTGGGAACTGTGTTAAAAACAAATCATAATTTTCACATATCAAGGTTTTTCCTTTTTCTTTTTCTTTTTTTTTATGACGGTGGGGGTGGCAAAAAATGGGGTGGTAAACTGAACTCTAAGCATCGGTGTGTGAGTTAGATAGGAGAGGGTCTATTTCGCTTTCAGGTGAAGCATACTTCACAAGATCACCATTAATGCACACTAGGCCTTCAAGATCAGCCTTCTTGTTGTTGTTCTTTTCCTTAGGGTTGGAGTAAACTTCTTCGTTTCTTGAAATGGGCAACGGAGGGGATAGAATTTTGTTACTACTACTACTGGTTTGTGTGAGCAATCTTGCTCTTTCTACTTGGACGATCCAATCTGTTCTACAAAGAACTAATAGCATCAGCAATGCGCAGGATGCTTGAGCTGCAAGCAAGCCGAGCCAGAGCCCGGCAAACCCCAGTTTGATCACGAACCCCATTAGGATAGCCACGGGCATCCCCACCAGGTAAAAGGAACCCAAGTTTATGTTTGCTCCAATGGTTGGTCTAGCACTACCTCTTAACACCCCACAACCGGTTGTTTGAGGGCAATTCCCGAGCTCACAAAGCCCAGCAATTGGCAATGCAACGGCTGTAAGCTCGAGGATTTCAGCATCACTGGTGAAAAACTTGCCCCATTGGTGTCTCATCAAGGTTGTGAACAGCATCGCTGACAGGCCTATAGCTACGGCGCAAAAGACAGAAACGATCATTGAAATGCGAGCTTTTCCAGGTCTGTTTGAGCCAAGTTCGTTCCCAACTCTCGTGGATACTCCAACGCTTAAAGCTGACGGGAAGCAATAGACTAGAGAGGTTGTCTGAATAAGGATCCCCATCGAAGCAATCGAGGCTTTGGGGTTAGCAAGCAGGCCACAAAGCAATATCATGAACTCATACCACCACCATTCGAGACAAACCGAGGCACAAGTTGGCACAGCAAGAGCTAGCAAAGAGGACCATCCCCTAAGACAGTCGGTGCTTGGTGTGACCCAGGAATCTTTATATACACCAGAGAAGTATACGAATGAAGAAAGCAAGAGGAAGACGTTGAAGTTAGTCCAAACCATAGCTATGGCCACCCCTGCTACGCCAAGCTTGAGATGGACAACGAGAAGGAAATTCAATGGGACGTGGAGAAGCACAGAGATGGCTGAACAGTAAGTTACAGGTAACGTAATGCTTTGAGCCCTGAGGTAGACGCGAAGTGGGTGAAGAAATGAAAGGAAAAATAGGTCAGGGATGGAGAAGAAAATAAATGTATGAGCTACGGAAGATATTTCTTGGTCTTGACCACACCAAAGAAGTATAGCTTTCATGTCGGCCCACATGAAAGAGATAAGGATAGAAGTGGATAGCAGCAGAAGCACCGTTCTCTGTAGGGTTAACCCAAGAAGTTTCCATTGTTTGGCACCATAAGCTTGTCCACAAATGGGTTCCATCCCCATAGCTAAACCGGAGATTACAGAGTAGCCAGTAATGTTCGCAACACCAATGGCGAGAGAGCCACCAGCAAGCTCAAGCTCACCAAGATAACCAAGAAAGAGCATGGAGATCATGGCTCTTGAATATAGAAGTAAACTACTAATCGCTGTCGGACCTGAGATCTTCCCTATGGCTTTGATTTCTTCCAGGGCCTGAATGCAAATGGAAGCAAGATTATAAGCCATTTGGCTGATGATAATAAACAAAAACACCCTTTTCTAAATGGCTACATAAACATAAAACAGAAGCAAGTATTAGTTTCGGTTCATATAATTCAAACTGTTTTATACCTCAGAGAGAGTTGGGAGTCTATGCAGTTGTTCTTCACCATCATTGGGAAGATCAACGGCTTCGTTGAAAGGGGATTTGCTAGAAGGGAGAGATGAGGTGGTTGGGGAAGATGGGTTTGGGCTATACATTGCTAAAGGTTAGCTATCTGGATAAAACAAGTTATGGGAAACGAAAAGAAACGATAGATGTGTTCAAAATAATTAGATTGATTGCAAAGGGAAAAGAAACGACCCTGTTTGTTGCCTTACGCGATTTGTTTGTTTTGAGGGGTGCTATGGGGTTTGGAGATGGGAGGATGTTGATATTTATACTAGAGGGAATTGAGGCCTACTCTTGGTGTTCTTGAACGTGTCAATGTTACACCGTATCGAAGCCAAGCCACTGCTTGAAAAGTGTCGGCTCGAAAAATGCTTTGGAAGCGCCCATCCTATCGTTATTAGCTTTTTTCTGCGTGTGTGTGTGTGTGCGTGTCTCTCTCTCTCTCTCTCTATCTCCCCTTGTCTCTTCTATGAATTTGAAGGTTAGTCACTTCGAATTTGTATTCCTTCCGTTCAAAAAGCAAGAAAACCCAAAGTTTCGAGTGCGGAAAGGAACCCAGATAGCGCCTTTATTCTCATCTTTCTTTATATAATTAATATATAATAATATTATTTTTAGAGAGATGTGGTGAAAAGTGAAACCCCCACGAAATTGTTTGGTATAATGAGTTTGTGGGGGACCTTCTTTTTGGCATTTTGTATAGATATATGGTGGGTATACACTTTACTCTTTAAGAGTTAAAATAAATTACTTTCTGATTAAGTGGATAATCTTGAAAAACCATCCTCTCAATCTCTCTTTAGTTTATTGTATAGATATTTGTGTTACCATATTAAAAGAGATAAGTAGTTTATCTTGAGAATTTGCCAAGTGGGTGTTGGATTGACAAGCAAATTAATTTCGATCATCTCTTTGGCGAAATGACAGGAGCATATTATCAGTATATAATGCTACATATATATGTATATATAACTTTTATAGGCAGATAAACCTGTTTGCATGTTCTAAGGCAGCCGTGCATGTTCCATTTTCGCACAACCCATGTGATGAAATTCGAAACCCATTCCAAGAGCCACTTTTCTTGTTTTGCTTTTCTGCAACCACTGGAAAAAAAAAAACCCAAAGTCGATCGCCATTGACTACTTGCCCAAAATCGAGAATTTGACAAGCTTTTGCTCATATATCTTTTTTTCAGGGCCCATCGATGTGTAAGAGAATGAACCAGGAGCAGACATTGGCTTTTGGCACTGACGAAATAAAATATACTTAATTCTACTACAAACTTGTGGTGGAGTTTCTTTCTCTAACACATATCTGGCTCATAAGTTTGCTGCTCTCCATCAAGAGATGCGCTAGGATTTTAGCCTCATATAAAAGAATATCATCTTAAGCAATAAAATATTATTACCATTGAGGCTTGAAGAAAGGCCTTTTTAAAGTTTATATAATATTGTGTAAGCTGTTGGGGATTAAAATAGTAATAGAAATACTAATAATCAATGGTGGCAGTGTCTGGTTTGAATATATATAGGCTGAGTTCAGTTTCCTGATCCTCCAAGTTGCTCATTCCCAGTTGTCGGGATTGTTGGGTTCCAAAAATTGCAAGATTTCAGCGATAAGATGGGGTCCAAATGGGGGAACAAGATCACGCTTTGTTTGCGGGAAACTTAAGAGCTTAACAAAATGAATAAGTAGAGAACATTTTGGGATTTAAGGATTCAAGTGACCAAGTGTCATATATCTACTGGATTTCTTTTCTTCTCTTTTATTGCCCAAAGAAAAAAAGGCAAAAAAAGGGGGTTTTCATTATTGTTTAAAAGGGGTTATCTTCTTCTTCATGGGGAAGTGAAGTGGAGGTAGGTTAGGTATTGTGTGATGAATGGGACCACCAAACTGTGTTAATGGAGATGAGAGTAGATATGGCTTTACTGTGTAATGGAAAACCGGCAGATGGAAGAAAGGGGACAATGAGAGAGAATTACGTGCTCCAGTTGCAACCATTTAATTTGTAAATTGTAACCATTTTTTTTTTTCCTTTCGTCACAACACAGTTGATAATTATATATGTATATGTTGTCGCTTTGCGGGAGAGACACCCTTTGGTTGTGTCTGAAACTGCCACCCCTACCATTAACCCAACAAAACAATCACAGCAGCAGCAAACTTTTTGCTTTTTATTTGTTTTTTTTTTTTTTTTTTGTTGTTTTGCAATCTGCGGCAATTTCAATAAGCATCTTCGAGAATCAGTTTTGCTCTGTTGTTATTATAGTATGATATAAGATAAGATATTACTTCTCTCTTTCCTTCCCTGAAACCCATACCTCTCTCTCCCAATGTCAGACTCAGACTCCTCCATGTGTGTCCATCCAGCTTCGTTAAGTTGATATAGATGAAAGCAATGTGTCATGCAACTCTTGCCCAATCAGACGTATCTTCATCTCAGACTTTAACAAGAAAA
>JBBYHM010290858.1:0-10386 GCA_038381775.1 Adansonia rubrostipa | reverse complement strand
CTTCCTCTCAGGTGTTAAAAACCCCCCCCCCCCCCAAAAAAAAAAAAAGGAACCGAATTTCGAACTTAGCATTTCTAATTGGGAAGTGGGATTCCTACACCGGATAGCGTAAAATATAAATTGACAAGTTCTAGGATCACAAGAATGACGATGATGCTACTCGTTTCTACTGTTAGAAAAAGAAATATATATATATATATATATAATTATAATAAATGCATTATTTATTTTAATTTAATAAAAACAATATATTAAATATAAAATATTTTTAAAATAATTATTAATTGATGTATATGAATATCAATAAATGAGACTCATAGAATATTATACTATTTGTCTAGGAACTCGAACATATTCACAGATTCAATTTCTTTTTCCCAAAAAAGAGAAAAAAAGAAAGGGTTCATGCTCTGCTCTGTCTTAATATTCCATTACTACTACTGCAACTGTTTTCCTGTTTCCAATGTTGCATCCAAATGCCACAGCTGTGTCTATGATTATATATGCAAATGGCACCAAAATCAATGCATTCCAGGCACCAATATGTGTAGAAAGTTCTTCAATCAGTGCCACTGCCAAGGGCTTCAGGGAAAAAAAAAATGATAATAATAAAGTTCTTCTGCCACTCGACTAGGATTTCCTTTTGCGTCATTGTTCGTAAGTAATGCAGTGTATCAAATTTTGTAGTATTAAAAAAGATGCAAAATTTTAGAATAAACTCTTTTAAAATCCGGTTGGCATCATCTTCAAGTTAAAGAGAATCGTTAGACGATAAAAAATTATTTAAATCATTGAAATTAATTTATTGTTGTATAATCGATTAAGTTGATCACCAAAACTTTTCTCTCAGAGTAAAAAGCTCTAAAAGTTTCAATGCCCTGCTTCTTACTTTACTATCTGCTTGCAATTTGGCTGCTTTATCCACTCTCTCCCAAAACCAAGAAAGAAAAATAATGCCTTATTTCTTTGTTGGTTTAGTTAGCCTTTTGATCATCAAAGGAAAATGGCCTCTGCTGGTGCTCTTTCTTTAGTTTTCTATTCTTTGCTCTCCTAATTAAGTAACACTACAAGAAAATCGGGCTTTATCGATACTTTATTGATGGGCGATTTGCCGAACCGCTTAAGCTGTCAAAATGGTTTAAAATCTCCACCAGCTTTTGACAACCGCCTGCAAAAGCAAGGGTTTCAAAGGCACTCTTGCCTAACAAAAACTCCCAATAGCTAGCATTTAACTCTACTGAAATTTAAAAAAAAGTTGCCCAAAATCATCTTCTACGCTCTCTTTAAAAAAATTATGTGATTAATAGAAAAGATCAAGATCAGAATCAACAGTACTTTTTTTTTTAATTTCTGTTTTGATTATTTTAAAATTATGGATCCTATTTTCTTTTGGTCTTTGGTGAAGGATTTGGAAAGGTCGGGCGTTAGGTTGCCAGAATTGCCATCCAAAGTGAAGATATTGAGCTCGTCGCTTTTAATGATCCTTTTCACCAACACTGGTTCCATGGTTCGTACATTGAATTTTCCTTCGTATTTCTCATTTATTTACTTAATATTTTATTTTTTTGCATTAGAATCCCTGCATGTTTTACTAGATTGGTCTATCAAATTAATTGTATTGTGGAAGTTCTTTCAGTACTAAAAAAAAAAAAAAAAAAAAAAAGCTGACCTGAGATGGGTGATGATTTGAAATTTTTTTTTCTCCTCATTTGATTTTTGCACTTGCTTAGCTACCTAACAGAGCATGATGTGTTTTAACTTTTAAATGGAAATAATTTAAATTTCAATTAATAATGGATCTATTGAAAGTTAGATCTATAAAAAATTTATGATAAACTAACTGATTCTGCTTAGTTTCTTTTTATAGACTGCATCTTCTGTCCTATTTGAGAGGAAAGAATCAAAATGAAGAACCATTTGATTACCTTTTAATGATTTTTGTTTTTATTTGCTTAATTCATTTAAGTTATTTTTTTGGGTTTAAACTTAAACTATTTGTGAAGAATTAAGCAAGTTAATTACAAAATAGAAATAGCTGTGAAAGTGAAAGGATGGCCCGTGGATGGATATTTAAATTAATACCACTACGATGAATGTGGCATATTCAGGGTGAGATTTTCAAGTTTATGCTGAAACCTACAACCTCTACCAAAGCCATCTTCTTTATCAAAATTACTCTATAGTTTTGATAATTTCTCGCCGTATCTCATTATCTCTATCGTGACTGCTTTGCGGAACTGGAGGTGAGAACTACTTCTTTAATTACAACAAATTGGTAAGTTAAAGCGGATAACGTTTAATTCAAAACAAATCAAATGCAGTTTCTCTTTGTTTTCTTCTTTTATATCCTACCATTTTAGCCTGTAATCAAGAAGGAGGATTTGAAATTGCTGCTACAGTAGTTGAAATATAGTTTCATACACTGAGGATTTCAAATTGTTGCTACAGGATGTTGCTACTCAAAGCTAATGAGGGATACAAATCGATGTGTGGAAAGAGCAATGCACCTGATGGTTACTTATAGCAACTAGCAGTACCTAATGATAAAGAAGAATGCCCTTAAATTGATTGGTCTATAAGAAATACATAGTATGATGAGAAAGGAAAATTTTGGACCACTAGATTTCAGTAGGGTTGTTCTTGTTTATGTGCTTCACAATTTTGTATAAGCATTCAATAGAAATTGGTGCCAAAATTAGAACATTTATATGATTGGGATGGATATAGGTTGGTTCAATTTGTTTAATGAAAGGTCCATTTCACTAAGAATTTAGATTCTTTATAGGGACTTGTTGTGCTTTATATATTAAACATTATCGAAATTATAATGTATTTATATAAAATAAAAAATAAAATATAATTTATTAAAAATTATTTTTCTTTTTTATTAAATATATTATAAATGTAAAAAATTAATATTTTTAGTAATTTTTGAGGTAACAGATTTTTTATATTTTTTATTTTAATAATATATTTGTTAAAATTAGCAATAATTATATTATATGAATAAAAAATTAATTTTGTAATAAAATTTAAATTTTTTGTTAGTCGGTAAGAATTACAACTAAAGGTTACAAAAATTACACGTAACATTAGAGTGAAAGTAATATTTGTATGCAATATGTGTTATAGATAATGTAGTAAAGAATCTTTAAAGGTAATGTTTGTATGTAATTTTTTTATATACAAACAATACCAGATAATATATAAACATTACAGATTTACATAAAACATTACCAAAACTATAATATAGTTATGTTAAACAAAAAATTAAGTATAACTTATTACAAATTATTTTTGTTTTTATTAAATATATTATATGAAGAAAATTAATATTTTTAGTAATTTTTAAAGTCAACAAATTTTTTATATTTTTTATTTTAATAATATATTTGTTAAATTTAGCAATAATTATATTATATGAATAAAAGTTTAATTTTATAACAAAATTTAAATTTTTTATTATTTGATAAGAATTACAACTAAAAGTTACAAAAATTACACATAACATTAACGTGAAGGTAATATTTGCATGTAATATATGTTATCCGTAATGTATGTGTATTAAAAATCTTCTAAGATAATGTTTATATGTAATTTTTTCACACAAATATTTGATCTTTTATTAAATATATTATATATGTATGTTTGTAAGTAACAAATTACATATAAATATTATCGAATTACATACAAATATTATAGCTTTACATAAAACATTACCTAAACTGTAATGTAGTTATATAATATATAATGTAGATGTTTATCGTGTAATGATTTATGTAATATATAATGTATAGGTGTAATTATAATAAAAATATATAATACATATTTTTTTTACATATGATAATAAACTTATGTGATAGATAATATAATTTATGTAACTTTTATATTTTATGTAATACTATTTTCTATTGCTTTTGTTAATATATTTATGTAACATATAAAATTTTTATGTAAATATAAAAAAATTTATGTTTTACAATTTTTATTATCTTTTATCATAATTTATGTGTTATATAATGTTTATGTGTAATTGTAAAAAAAAATATGTAATACTTATTCATATTACCTATGATGATAAATGTATGTAATTAGATAATATAATTCATATAACTATAATATTTTATGTAATACTACTTTCTATTACCTATTAGTAACATATTTTTGTAAGTTATAAAAGTTATATGTAAATATAATAAATTTATGTATTACAACTTTTATTATACATTATCATAATTTATGTAAATGAATAATGTATATGTGAAATTGTAAGAAAAATGTGTAATACTTATTTATATTACCTATGATGATAATTTTATATAATTAGATAAAATAATTCATGTAACTTAAATATTTAATGTAATACTACTTTCTATTACCTATTGGTAATATATTTTTGTAACTTATAAAAGTTTTGATACAAATATAATAAATTTATGCATTACTACTGTTATTATATATTAACATAATTTATGTAAATAAATAATGTATATGTATAATTGTAATAAAAATATATAATACAAACTTATATTATCAATCATAATAATTTATAATTGATAATATAATTTATGTAATTGTAATATTTATTAATAATTATATCTTTTTTTATTAAATTATAACAATTTATGCACTATGTAATATATTAATATAATCATAATAATTTTATGTTTTATTATATAATAATATATGTAAATAAAATTGCAACGGGTTATAGTAGTTGCAAGTCTAGCCATACCATAAACTCACCGTTAGGAAGGCACCCTACAAGCTCCCAGAAAAGAGTCACTGACTCAGTGAGGGTCTTTTAAATGCTTTAGCATTGAAACCAAAGCAAAACGAGAGTGCAATGAACACAAAAATTTATTCCAACTCTCAGATAACGAGCAAGCGTCAAAAACAGAGGGAAAATATATGAAAAATCTTACAGAGAACAGAACAATCATAAAGACCACCCTTCCATTAAAATCAACGAAGCTTTTTTCATGAAAAAAATAGAGCATATAAGACATGTCTCCCTCAAGGTTCCAATCAGCACAATTCACCACCTTCAGGCTACAAACTTGGCCACAAAAATGCATGAGATTCCAATATATCAATGATTAGACCACAAATGGGCAATTGCAAGATTGCCTTTCAACCAAAAAAAAGTCGAAGTTTTGGTCAGCAATAGATCCCAATCAGCAGCAACTTATCTTGATGCTAAGGGAAGTAGTCTTGGGACTAATTCTCGAATCAAACACTCTAGGCTTTGGCAAATATTTCGAGCAGGTGGACAGACTTTTCATCAGAGAAAAAAAAAAAAAAACGAAAACCACTGATTTTTAGATAACGAGTCCCATCCAGAATTCAACAAAACTACAATATACATTTATCTTTTTTTTGGACAAGCTTCACTAAAGCTACAACCTTTGTTACCATTACATTTAAGTTGCCATCATGATCAGTATGCAAAATGATGCCCAATTATTAGTATTTCATCTTCCATCATTTAATCCACCTAGTGTCCGCCATTTTCATTTTGAAGGGCAGCCTCAATAAGTAATTATAGAAACCTACTGTTCTAGAGACAATCTTGTTTTATGTTTCAGATTTCTCAATATTCGTTATAACAGTGTAAAATTCTAAAAGACCTAAAAGCTTCAAAACTTGAATGTAGTCCTGTGTTCACTATTTGCAACATAATATACTGTTAGTAATTCAGTGTTTTAAACGCCAAACAAAATAGCATGTTGGCAAACAAAGCTGAGGATCATAATGATTTTATTAATCAATAAAGCAACAATAGCTATATACAAATTCTTTCTATTTGAACAAATTTAATATTCATGTTGATGGGATACCAAAAAAAAAAGGAAAAAAGAAAGGTACAACAAAATACCTCATGGGAGTGCCCTGTGCTTCTGTGCACTACTACGAGGGATAGCCAAGATTGCTGCCAGTCCGCCGGTGAGGGCTGCAACACCTGCTACAGCAAAAGCTGGTGAGTTTCCACCACCAAATAGTTGATCCCATGGTCCACTTCCCACAGACACCACAACCTGTTATTAAAAGCCAAAGTTTCACAATTTCAATTGTTAGAAGAAAGATAACAGAAGAATTTCCGTTATCATTAAAAATAGCAACATTATGGACATCGAGAAACACATTGCTTAATGCTAAGCACCAAGGATGGAACGCATTTTAGAAGAACATAGTTGATAAGGTAAAGGAAACATATTGGACAAATACTTTAACAACATACATCGATTTTCATCTTGCTTTTACTAAGGGGTTAAGAACAGGTAGCTTAAAATTATGATGTTAGATGTTCAAAAAAAAAAAAAAAGAAAAAAGAAACAATCTGATGTTACCAATCCTGGATGTAAATTAATCTGTGGTTAGCATGAAATTTAGCAAGTTCAAAGAGATATGCTCCGATAAGGCGATAAGTTTCAACTTCACAGAAGTTTGGGCTGCTCGTTGCAATATATTATGGAAACCGATAAAACTAATAATAGAAAGGGAAAGCCCTTGATCAGTTTGAAAACTTCATGGTAAAGGTGGGTCCTTTCCAGCAAGAATAGATTTTAGAAAGAAGAACTTTATCTTTGCACTGAAGAGGGGTCGGACTAATCTTATGAAATTAGGAACAAATACAAATGACAAGGCGCTCCAAAATAGTTACCAAATATGAAACAAAGTTCTATAGTAGCCTTGTAATGACCTTTATTTTTCTGCAAAACTTCAACAGAAACATAAGCAAGCTTCTTCTTGTCCCAAATTTGCAATGGTTTTTCATAAAAAGGTCTCCAAAATTTCGTCTTTATAATCAGAGAAAGAAAATATGCTCCTAAGAATTAATGTTACAAATACTCAAATAAAATTATTCAAGTCAAATGCAGAAGTTAGTAAAATACATTCATATGACCATATAATTTCAAAACAAGTTATATTTAATTACTAACAATTTCCGGAAAAAGAAAATCAATAAAAGATGAAAACTAAAGTACAAGAAGTGATACATAGTTACATACATTATGATATTCCATCAAAATTGCTGGAGTGAATGTTTGCTAGCATCTAAAAGATTGATACTAGTATGCATTCATTATCTGTATGCATGTGTGTGTTTGTGAGACAGGGTAAGAGAGAGAGTTCTCGTCCCTATTAAAATCCTTGATAAGATGAACATTAAATAACAATTCCTCCGAAACCTAATCATTATTAAATACAAAAACGAGTTACCAGCTCCAACTTATTAAATTATTTGAATGAGATTAGGAAGACAGAATTGTTTAAACCTCATATAAGAAAATTATTAGAAAGGTTGAAAACCAAGTTTACTTCAATTTCTCAAATATTTATCAATGAATGAGATGATCATTTCAAACAAAGTGGTCCTATGCTTGACAGGCTATCACTTTTTTTTTTTTTTAATTTCCACTTAGATAAACCATCAAACCAAAATGTTAACTGAGGCTATCGGTGGTCCAACTGTTAGGATGTGATGAAGATTGAGAGCCATCCAACAGGTGACTGTATTATGTCAAGAATAAATGATACTACCAATTAAATATTTTGGTGATATCTCCATAAGGAGTAGGTTAAAGTGGACAGCAGCTTCTAGGCATGCAACTGCAATGCATGACTTTAGCACTCCATGCGATAGCATGTTTCCCTTCATGATAAGACCAAAAATAACAAAACTATTGTAGCAACATGCTATTTTCATCAAAATTCAAACAATTAGCTGATAAGAGTGTTCACAATATATGCTTGCAGCCCTTTTATAATGAACAGCACAAAAACTCCCTGCCTCAGCAAAGAGTTCGCCTCCCCACCCTGATTGGTATTGGAGTCTTAATTTATTGATTTGAATGGGGACAAGGGAAAGTGACACATTCCCAGCCCTGCCTGGACATCAATGTATTTTTAAATATAATATATGATTAATATAGTGTTTCTTAAGGAATGATTGTTATCTTGATTAAAGTCAATTCTTATTTAATTTAAGTAAGAGGTGACAGTTTAGCAAGTGAATGTTACTTTTTGGTTCCTTTTTTAAAAGAGAGAGAGACAGAGACAGAGAGAATCATAATCAATTCAGGGCTCCTGTCCCAATCATGAATCCACAAGGGCAAGGAGCAGAAATCAATTGAAGTTAGGAACAGGGATGGGAAGAAGTAATAAATACCAATCAGACTTCATTTTAGATCCCTTCCCCTCCTCCAATAACAACAAAAATATAAATCGCATTAAAAATGAGTTCAGGAGCAAAGTAATACCTGTGGAATAACAATAGCAAGATTTAGGACACCCATTGATAATCCTGTAGAAAACAACCAAGAGAATCAGTGTCTTAGCCGCTTCTCCACAAGGAAAAAAGGAGCAAAAATTCTAAATAGAAAAATAAAAATATTCTACCTTGGCCAAGTCCCAAAGACTCAATACGTGTGGATATCAAGGCATATGGAACACTATAAGTAATCTGAAATGAAATACCAATAGGATTAGCTGAATGCACAAACTGAATGCTCCTATTTAAAAAAAAAAAAGATTAACTGGGATTTTAGCAGGACCAGGCTAAACTCAGGCCTTGTCATAGTTGAGCCTATTTTAAGATCCAACCGTCATGCTAATAATATTGACAATTAAAATATAATAAATAGGATTGTTAAGCATCCAACCTAAAACCAATTGGCAATAGGCAAAAAGGCCCAACTTGAACAAAAGTGCAATCCAAGATTTAACCGATGTGAGATAACACCAATTTAACAAAGACCAGTGTTCTAGTCCTTTCATGCCATATGACATGATATTTTATGCTTTGGACCAAGAAGATCACCAAGTTGGGATTGATTAAATGGTAATCTTCTAAATGCCTAAGCAGAGTATCCAGATATTTGATTATACACAGTCCAGGAGAAAACAACTAGTATCTCTAGGACTTATGGACATATTCAATTAAAAAATCACATGATTTTCTGTCGGAGAAAAGGAACAGCTTACTGCCAATGGAACACCAAGGATTGAAAAAATCACTAGTGCAGCAATCACAATGCCATCTGGGGGTAGACCATGGCCAATGTAATCCATATGATTTGCCACATATGATAGAATGAGCATTGCAAGAAAGCACAGAGCCATGAGAATGTTTGACACTCCCCAAACAAAACCAGCTCCCCATTTGCTACAAAGCTTCTCCATAAGCACCGAAGTAATTCCGAGAACAACTGAATTCAACATCAAACCGAATGCGCCCATTCTGACTCCTGCATTATAATTCCTGCCTTCATTTGGCTGACCACCATAGATCTCTCGACCCATCCAGTCAGTATCAAAGAGAAGAAAAGGGAACCATCCAATCCAATTCAGTGCAGTAACAGACAAGATTATCCATATAGGCCCCGAGAAATACCTAAATGTTCCGAATAGTTCCCATAGAAAAGCTTCTTCAGCATGGCCACCTGACTGTTCAGGCCTCTCTTCGTGAAAGCGAGTAGAACTATCAGATGAAACTAAAGGTACTTCCTTGGCAGCTAAAACACTTAGATATGTTGTAATTGCAATAAAAATAATGTCTAGAAAGAAAGCAGACTTGAGATTTGCACAGTCAACATCACAGGCAGCTGTCATTGTAAATGGAAGAATCTTAAACCAACTACTGTATGATCCTGTTGCAAAGCCAAGAACATTGCCGACAGCCATAAATAGAGAGAAGTAAGCATTTGCCACTCGCGTTCTTCGATGGTCCTTTCCTAACATAAGAGAGAAAAACAGAAGATAACGTCAATTTATTAGTTGTTTTAATGGTTTTTATATTTATAGATGAAACAGTTGCAAGCAATTTTTTACTGGTATTTGAAAATGGAAATAACCCCACCATTGTAATTTTAATTTTAATTTAGCTCTAACTAATTAAACTTAGAGACTTACAATGCATCACCCATGATTGCCAAATTTGCAGGGCGGAAACCATCTGATAAGCATATATACTATGTAAATGCTGAACAATCTTGGAAGGTTATTCACTACTGAAGGAAATGAACTGATTACAATAATAGTTAAAATTAATGATCTGATCAAGTTCTAGTTAATAATAAGACCCTAAATTGTTTATCGCTCATCTACTTCAATACTTAAGAAGCTCATTGCATTCGCAAACCAACCAAAACTCAATTGAAAAAGCAATCAAGCAGTCCAACAAACTGTACGGAACCAAAATTTTGAGAAAAAAAAAAAGTAGTTGTAATTATTATAAGCAAGATCGTATCTGAACTCTGAAGGGGCACAAACGTCCACCAAATTTATAATTTAATATATATATATATATATCTATATATATATATATATATATACTCGCCAAGCGGTAGAAGCACACTCATAAAAAGATAACGCAGTACCGAT
>JBBYHM010290418.1:0-27565 GCA_038381775.1 Adansonia rubrostipa | reverse complement strand
AAATTTATCAATTTATATTTTAATTTTTTAAATGAATATTTTAGCCTTTTTAATTCTTAAAAAAGATAATAAATTCCCGTGTCTAATACGACGTTAAAGCTCCACTTTGTTTACCAAAAGCACTACTTGAATTTTTAATTCCATTTTTTTCCACAAAAAAAAAATCCAAAAACTGAGATCCTAATTTTCAAAAGAAATTAAACTTTTATAAATTATATTTCCAAAACAAAGAACAAAATTAAAACAAAAGCCACCTAAAGTTTTTTTTTTTAAAAAAAAGAGAAGCAAAAGTTCATAATAAACCATCATGTTTATACACAAAACCGTCTCCAATATTCCGATTATGCACAAACACCGAAAAAAAAATCAAAACCTTGCAAAAAAAAAAAATCTCATCTCAATATAAAAACCAAAATACATAAAACGTAAGAAAAATGGAAAAAGATAAAAAAAAGGCTAAAAATTAGCCAAAAATGATAAAAACATAATAAAATATAGTAATTCATAAGGGGTGGAAAACATAAGAGAAAGTGACTTCATATTTGGTAAATATAAGAAAAATGATAAAACGCAAGAAAAACTACTAAAAAATGAGCTAAAAATTTAAAATTTACAAGAAAAAAATGATAAAACATAAGAAAAAACAAAAAGCTAAAGGGTGGTAAAAGATATGGAAGATATGGTGGTAAAAAAAGGGCTAAACAGTTATCGTTCATGAGAAAAATAGAAATATATAAGAAAAATATGGGAATACATCATAAAGTATACTAAGATATAAGAAAAAGTGATCATACATAGAAAATAGTAAAATGTTTAAAAAATTGAAATTCATAAGAAAAAAGATAAAATCACAAGAAAAGTGGTAAAAGATAAGAAAAAGTGTTTGTGATGATCCACGTTTACATGAAATTATGTATTCTTGTCTTAGGTCAACCTCAATAATATCTGACTCAAATTTGTGAGAGATTAAAGGGAGAGTGGATTTGACCATTTGAAGTTGGATGGATAATGGCAGTTCGATTATAGATAGACAGACTTTATTTTTGACAATCTGAAGTGACCACTGACTAGCTGAGTTGATTTTTGCTAACAAATGAGAAATAAATGTAGTTCCCAATCCTATTATTCACTTCAACACGGCCACTTAAAATGTTTATTTCTGGCTCTTCAAAGACCAGAAAGTCCAGGCCCTTCCCTTGATATCCTTGGCTTGTTTACAACCTGGCAAGTGACAAATCAACCACAAATACATCATAGTAGAAGTCTATACTTATAGAAGTACAGAATAAAATAAACGTTTTTGTCAACATACACTGCAAATTCTGCATCGACTGCTAGCCTTCCTCGCACACAATTTCACATAACAAAACCTGGCATTTACACATGCTGCCATACAAGCACTGAAATTGAACTTACCACTTCAAGTACGGTAGCTCCCTCTCCAAGTCCCAAAATCTGTCTTGGATCTTTAGCAAATTGCGCTGCTGCTGGATCAAGATTGTTCCTCTCTTTAGTGATGAGACCTTTAACCAACAACAAACAATAGAAAGTAAATACATACTTACCATGTTGATGACGAAATAAAATTTACCAAATGGTCAATTAACACTACTTAAATTAGATCATTTAAATTCATAGAGTCAAACCATAATCATTTTCTAATATGAAGAAATATAATATATATATATATATATTTTTGTGCGTGTGTGTGTGTGTGAATGAAGTAGATAGTTTAAATAAACCCTTAAGACAATTTTTCTAGTAGACCTTTTTCACATGTAAACCATAATCATTTTCACCCAAGAAAAAGGACATATTTCATAGTTAATAGAAGAGAAAAGACCTTGGAAAATAGGATGAAAAGTACTAAAGTTTAAGTATAAAACCATGTATCTTCATCAAATAGGAAAAGTTCCACACAGCTATTTCACCTTTTGCTGTCATCATCACAACAGCTTGCACAGCAATGATAAGAACACCTGGGCCTGCACTGGAAAAGAGGCAGAAAAGTGGATGTGAGTAAAAAATCCAAAGGGAATGAGCACAAAGAAACGGCAGAAACTTATGGCTAAAGATTATAAGCCAAAGCTATATCTATAAAGCAGCCAAGTTTTTCACATGTAAACCATAATCATTTTCACACAAGAAAAAGGACATATTTCATAGTTAAAAGAACAGAAAAGACCTTGGAAAATAGGATGAAAAGTACTAAAGTTTAAGTATAAAACCATATATCTTTATCAAATAGGAGAAGTTCCACATAGCTATTTCACCTTTTGCTGTCATCATCACAACAGCTTGCACAGCAATGATAAGAACACCTGGCCCTGCACTGGAAAAGAGGCAGAAAAGTGGATGTGAGTAATAACACCCAAAGGGATTGGGCACAAAGAAACAGCAGAAACTTATGGTTAAAGATTATAAGCCAAAGCTGTATCTATAAATTAGCCAAGTTTTTAATAATTGTGGCATTCATAGTGATTCCAAACGAGCTGCATTACAATAGAAACTAATCTAGTCTGTAAAAATAGCAAGTTGCTGCACCCAGTGCTCACTGGTATGTCAAAATTATACATGCAGAACCTTTTCTGATAGCGTTCGAGAGGTTCAAAGGCCTGCTTCATCTGAAAATCCTCAAACTAAATTGTGTAACCATCAAATAAACAACATGAACTCAACAATAATTTAGAGATAATCTTCCACTTATAACCCAGGTTTTGTTGGTCCTAAATATGTCAAGCCAAAAAAGAAACATTTTAAAAGAAATACTCCTAACGTGTTCAAAAAACAAAGTCACAGAAAGCATATCATATGGTCCACTCTACAAAGGAAACAACTTCTTAAGACAAAGTAATACATGCATTTTACTCACAAAGCGGGTCTTTAAGTAGCTTTTGATTGATAGTGCCAACATCTATCATAACCGGGAGATGTTGATAGAATAATTAAAATTAAAACACAAGAACAGAGTCAGAATAGCAAGAAAAGTTGAAAATTGAACATGTAAAAATAAAATGGAACAAACTTTGAAAGCAAGATATAAACCAAATATATCACTAGTGCTGTCCACTTAGCCACAAATAGAACTTCACATGCACAAAAGAGAGAACTATAATTTCTGGCTAAATACATCAAAAACAGTCAATAACCACACACAGTTATGAAAATGGTCAGCAAATGGTTGATACACATTCCATGATCCACCTCAATGGCATTAAGAACCCCTAAGAGTGTAAAAGCCAAGTTAAAAACAGCAGACGTGCACATGCAAGCAGATATACACACAGAAAAGAGGAAAAAGAGAAGAAGAAAGATTAGTCCAAACTCTTTGTGGGTTGATACTAGTAGCAGCTAATAAAGTTTCCAATTAGTATCATAATCCCCTGAACTCCAAGGTCACCAAGGCCAGGAATACGACTCTCATCAGTCCGGACTGTGATATGAACCTGTGAAACAGGGGGAAATTGATCATAATATTAGAACTGCAGTAAGGAATGATTGATAAACTACTTTCCTAGAGGGCAAAGGAACAAAAGGCATATGACACACAAACTTGATACTCAAAAATCCACAAACTTACCGGTGGAGCTGGACAATTATATATCATAGACATCATCGCACTTTGTGGGTTGATACTAGTAGCAGCTAATAAAGTTTCCAATTAGTATCATAATCCCTGAACTCCAAGGTCACCAAGGCCAAGACTACGACTGGCATCAGTCCGGACTGTCATATGAACCTGTGAAACAAGGGGAAATTGATCATAATATTAGAACTGCAGTAAGCAATGATTGATAAATTACTTTCCTAGAGGGCAAAGGAACAAAAGGCATATGACACACAAACTCGATACTCAAAAATCCACAAACTTACCAGTGCAGCTGGACAATTATATATCATAGACATCATCGCTCCTTTATCCTTTGCAGTTTGCTCATATACATTCCATGAGGGTGTCTAAAGAACAGAGTAATTTTGGCATACTAGTCTTACCTTGAGGTGTAAATTATGGGAGCAAAATCTTTGATTTTGCAAAATGTAAAGCAACTACTTGGAGCAAAATGTAAAGTAGAAAATTTCAAATGATATCAGAACTCAAAAAGTCAAAAATTTTAGTAAGTACTAGAATCTGAAATGACAACTACTTATTCTATAGTATAATGTTTCATTCTTAATATGATCCTCAATTTTGCTAATGCAACAAACACTAACCAGTTGGTACTTGGTATTTTTCTCCAACAAAGTGACATGATTCAATTGCCAATTAAAAACAGAGTCAAAATTAAGGTTAGGTCAGAATGCCATGCTGCCAGGGTGTGTAAGTGTGCATATATTGGGCAATAAATAGGCTGCCACACTGGTAAAATATCAAATACTATGTTTTCAACCATGTAGTATGGTACAAGTCCAAAAGCCTTGTAAGTCATCAAGGTAATCAATCATAAGAATAGTTAAACTTTTTATACCATTGCATGGCAACATAAGTTCTGTTATTCTCTTTTGGATAAGTTAGCAGATCTGTTCAGCTTGACTCAAATATCCTTCATCGAAAAACATATAGAAAAGTAATTTACTAGGAAGAAACAATGCTTGATGAGAAAATCTAAACCAGTGTGTAATGAAAAAGCTCAAAATAATAAAAATCCCAGGGCAAGGATAAATGATAACATATCTTCATAACCAAAAGCTTTGTTAATTAACATTAAAAACATGCAAAATGAACAGGAAAATAGCCACAACCCATTGAAATATCCTAAGATCAAATTCCTTATGCAAGTCCAGCCATGTCTAGAACACAGACTGATTCCTACTATTCAGCTGATTAAGTAATCAGCCATGAATTGGTTTATAAATGTAAATGAGTGAAAGATGTGCAACCATGGAGAAATGATTGAGTGTTGGTGAAATAAACATTTAGATTGCTTTACCAGGGTAATGATTTGAATGTGAACATCCCATCAGCACCAGAGACAACCAAGATAGAGCTTTTCTATGTCCGGGTGCATTACAAGAACCTTGAGGAGAATCTAAATCAATGGCATCATCAGAATATAAATAAATATTAACTCTGAAGATGGGATTTCCCTGCCAAAACAATAACAATATTTTCAAGGGTGGGGAAGACATATAAACCTCTGCAGTATTGCAAGATGCACATGTGCGTAGGTGAAAACAAAACTTGCTCAAGAATTCTCTTAAATCTTTAGAGTGTAACACCAATGAATAAGCCACTTATCCCATCATAGTTAGACATTAATGTCACAAGATGTATAGAAATCAAAATGGAATAAGGGTCAACAGTTAGTCTATAACATACAACACTATATACTTTACATAAGTGCCATCAGGATAAAAATGCAAAATAAACACACAAACACATGAGTGTGTGTGTAATGCATACATCTATATACATAGGGAAGAAGAAAGGCTGCAAAGCTGGTATACAATCGTGACAAGACACGAAGATCAAGTTTTATATCTTACTTGAAATTCTATTATGAAGGAAAGTAATTTGTTAAAAAGAAACAATGTTTCATAAGAAAATCTAAACCTGTGTGTGACCATAAAGCTCTAAACGAAATCCCAGGGTAAGACTAATTCTAAAGTTGATACTAGAGTTTGTAATAATAGCATATTAATGAATGGTACTTACCAATACTATCCCCTATCGTAGGCATATTTTTGAGTCATGTAAACATCTACATCATGGGTAGAGATTACATTAACTCAATAACCCATTTGAACAAATTCAATTCTTTTAACATCCTCTGCACCAACATCCATATCAGTGAAGCTTTGCTCTAGGCACCAGTTATTTTCCTTTAACACAATTTCCAGATATCGGCTTTTAACCTCAAAAAATGAATAACATTACAGTGTCAGAAGCATTAATAAATTAATCAGGTACAAAAATATTGTAAAATATCAACAAATACAAAGAGTTCATGAAGAAAGTGCCAGATTTGATCGCAGCTTACGTATAGAAATTTAAGAGAGAGACGTAACATAATTCCTAGAAGGAATAATTACATGGTCAAAAAATCTGCATATATAAAGCAGCTTGAAAACTCTTACAATCTTACTTAATCAACCAACTTAACATTAAAACCAAATTATACACCAATTGAAAAAATTGTGGAATCTCAACATCTTAACAACGTAAGATACAATATAGCAAATATAATTAAAACAAAAATTCAGGTTTTAAAGCAAGTAAAACAATCCAAACATTTTTAATGAAATCAGAAATATACCCCCAAGAATTCAACGTCAAATAGTGGACTCTAGACCACAACATTCAGCATCAGACAGTAAAAACAAAAGTTCAGAGGAAGTGTACCTAAAGCATATAAACAACATCCCCCTTTAACTCAATCCCCATCATCATCATAAAAAAATACAGTGTGGCTCAATTAAGTGTTGCATACCTCAAAGCAGAAATTTCCAATTTCATCTGTTTGTTTAAACTTTTGGCTTGACATTTTCTAGTCCATAGGTGAAGGCTACCTAGGATTCGAAATGCGGTGATATAAAATAAGATGTGCTGTAAAAAAGTAACAGATTGAGAAAAGAGCCTCAAAGTTACCTTCACCTTGTAAACCGAGTTAATAGTCCGTATGCCACAAACATTGTAAGAAACTGCTCTAACATCTGCAACTGACACCACATTCGGCTTAACCTAGAAAACAATTAATAGAAAGGATAAAAGCGAAGAAAAAGGAAAGGTCATCCAAATGCAGTGCAGAATCGACAAAAGTTATAACAATCAACCATGTTGATATGCATAAACCTATTTTGGCTTAAAACATCAACAAAGGATGGAAGCCACATTAAAGATTCAAGAAACAAATATAAATTTTTATATCACATACTTTAACAAGTAATCCTTCAACTTATTGAACTTGTAATGCTCCTTTATGTCGTAGCCTAGTGCTATCACCACAGCAACTTTAGCAAGGGAAATGTTATGGCAAAAAAATGCAAAATGCCAACAGTAAATTACCAGTTTTTATACTGCTATACTAAGAAATTTTGTAAATGTATGTAACTTCAACAAGAAAAAGTAGAAACAACAGTAAACTCAGCCCATATCAACTATTATAGATGTCTAATTTTTTGCCTCTAGTGTGAATAACGGTCTAGTCCAATTTCCATTCTCAACTTTACTAAATTAATAAAAGTTGAAAAGCTAAAATCCTCGCTTAACCAAAATAAACATCCAGACTGGTTACCAGGGTATTGATTTGAATGTGAACATCCCATAAGCATCACAGACAGTATGACAGAAAGCCTTTCTATGTCCGGGACATTACCAGAACTTGGGGACAATCTAACTGAATGATTATCAGAATATTAATATATATGAAATTCTACAATGGTATTTCCCCGCCAAAACAATAACATGATTTTCAAAGGTTGGAGAAAACAAATAAACCTATGCAGTACTACATTATGCATATGTGTAGATGAAGACAAGCAATTACTAAAGAATTCTCTTAGATCTTTAGAGCATAACACCAGTGAATAGACCCCTTATCCTATGATAGTGTTTATACCATGAAAAGGCAACAAAAATGGTAATACTGACTATGCTATGAAAGAACTGAAGTAAATCAAAATTGCTATAGTGCTATGGTTTCAAAGAAATATTCCACATTGCAAAGGATAAGAACAAAAAAGGTCAAACTTCATTTTGTGAGCAATTTCTTTGAGGCATGGGACGAAGGAAATAGGCATATAGAACAGATACACATCTCAAGCAGCCCACGTCATGTAGATTATGCTAAGTCAAAGATGAAGATCAACTATCATTCTATAAAGTGCAATACTATACATTAAGTGGCAATTAGGATAATGATACAAAATTCGTGCATGAGACAGTTGAGAACAAATATCCAATTACAGAATAAGTATGATAAATGCTTGACCTTCAATCAACCCAGCTAATAACCAGAAAAAAAACAGAAAAACTACCTCCAAGTTTTGATACCAGTTATCAAATTCAGATTGTGTGCTCTGCCAAGATCAGCACTGGGATTTAACAAGTAAAATGCATCCAGATCTATCGAAGGAAAAGCAGCAAAATTCCGACCAATTTGATCTTGGTATTGCCACTTTCTCGTAAGTGTCATAGAGATACAGCCTACAGAAGGCATTCGGTAAACCTCCTGCTGTTGGCACAATTAGAAAGCCTTCTCCTGACTAGCAAAACAGAAGATTTTTTTTTTCAAAAAAAAAAAAAAAAGATGGCAAAATAGAATAAAACTTTGTGACAAGCAAGGAGTAAAAGGGAATAAGTGGTCATCAGATGTTAATCAGCTCTCTGCCATTGGTAGACCAAGATAGGCTCAATAAATAGAACCAGCTGACTAGAAAAAAAATATGCTGTGAAAAACTGAGAATTGTAGACAACATCTACTTGCAAATATATTCAATATATTAAAACCAGCAACATTTAAAAACACATTAAGCTTTGAGATGAACTCGTCTTTACCCAAAAATAAGATAACAAATTGAAAGGCCACCAGAATCAGTCTTGTCAACCCACAGTTCTGACATGAATAAAATTTACCTAAACAAAAGAACAGTTCAATTGACAAGAGTAAAAAGGAAGAGAAGGCCGTCAGAGGTAGGCAAAAAAAGGAAACAAAAATCAAAGAATCATCAAGAACAATAAAGAATGGAAAAGATGGAAAGGAGTAAATGAAAACGGAGAAAAAAAAATATAAGAAAATATAAAAATAATTATATTGACCCCAAAAAAAAAACTAAAAAGACTTGGAAAATAAAAAAGAAAAGAAAATATTTCACTCACGTTTCCCTTTTGCTTTTTTTTCCCCTCAATTCCCAACAATCCAGAAATTCTTCCTTTTGCATCTCTCGTTGGCTTGTTGGTGAGAGGTACAATCCACGTAGATAGAAGAGCATATTCTTGCATGTAAAAGAGAAACAGAAACAAAAACAAATAGGAAACTTCATTTTCAGTCGAAGAGAAAGGGTAGGAAATGGATGTGGAGTTGAAGAAAACTTTGAAAAACCATATCAAAATTTTGGGAAAGACCTCAAAGTAGGAAAGTGAGAATGGAAACTCCCAGGCACTAAAAGGAAAAATAAATACCTGCATTTACGGAAAGAAAGGTGGTCAACTTGAACTAGGCAAATTAACACAACCTTCACTTAGTAATCTTTGACTGAATCTTTAACTCTAACAAATAATCAGACCGTTACATAATGTAAACCATCAAATTGTACTTTAAAATTTTAAAATCCAAAATTATTGATTTTATGGTAATTTCTTTTACTTTTAATTTTACCCACCCTCTATTAACTTAGAGTGAATGGACTTTGAAGTTGACTTAACACAGCCCAAATTTTGAAATCACTAAGTTTTTTTGAAGAGAGTTTGTTCAGATAAAACAAGCTTTGAAAGCCAGTGGTCGTTTTTTGAGTTTTTTCACGAAAATTCTAATGATAGTTTAAAATTTTTTATTTAGAAAAAATTCATAAATATGTAGCTTATTAATTATCAGTTTAGATTATAAGATTACACCTTGTTAATTAAATAAAAATAAATATACTAAGCCAATAAATTACTTTTCTTACTGTTGGACCCCACATACTCAGCACAACCTGCAAAATAAATGAAAATAACCATTAATCATCATTGCAAGCTTATATTATAGCAAAAATAATTTCAAGTGAAATGAATGCTTTTGAAAAACAAATTACACCTTATACTTAAACAAAAACATAAATTTACTTTAGTTTAGTGTCATGTGTGTGCATTGTGGTTAATAGTTATGGGAAAAAAACAGCCAGCGATTTTAACGAATTAGAAGAAAGTAGCGGTGCCCTGCTCACAACCAGTCTAGCTCAGGCATTACCTCTTTAAGACTGTTTGTACAATGAGAGTTCAAACTGGATTCCAAGACAAATTAGAATTGCAATGTGATTGAAATCCAGATTTTCACAACACCACCTTAGATTCTAGATATTCCAATGAACTGTCACTTGAGGAAGTCCCCGATGCTGCTACTGGTTCAGGATTATGCAATTCATCACCAAATATTTCGGCAGCAAATTTTCTTGCTTCAAAGTCAGCATTTGTCCACTCAGAAACTGTTCTTCTAGCACCCTGAGCATGATAAGTAATTGATAATTAAAGTGATGCAAGGATAAAAGGAGAGTTGTATGAAGTAACAATTACTAGCATAAATAAGTAGAAAACATAAATATAAAAGAATATACAACTTCCTTAAGTTTTGGTTCTTTTGTCATTGGATTGTTGCAAAGATCAATGATTTTGAGGCATTACCACACCATAGCCATTCTTGAGGTAAAGAAAAGATTCGTACTTTATGTGAAGCATAGTTTGGAATTTAAACTATCATTATGCAGACAAAAGTAGCTAGATGATTTAGAAACAAAAGAAGTCATGTGAACATTCCTTTTGAGATAATCACCTCTCCGTTCCTTCTCAAGTACAGACTCATAAAGAAACACAACTCAACAGTAAATATGCTCTGATCGCATAACAAACTTATCAAAAATCAACTAAACGAGAAAAATGTCAAAGTCGCGAACAAGAGATCAGTTTCGTACAGTTATCAGACAATATATGCTTCAAAGTATAGCAAGACTAATTTTTAAACGAATATCACATTACTAGAAAGTACAAACATGTCAGAGTAATGATGCCTTAATTTAGATGTGATTTCAAGAAGAATCTCCGGGACAACTCTCCAAGACCACCAGTAATAATAGCTTTAGCCTGAGCAAGAAGTTAAGGCATAAAAAACAATGGGGAAAACCATTAAAGACTTCCATGCAGTAGCATCAGCTAGCATATGCATGGCGTAGAAGTTTAGGCAACATAATCTTCAACTTAAAAAAAAATTTGTAAAGCAAAAGGACTATTGGTTCAATACCAATTGGGCAGTATCATCTCCGAGGCAACAGCCCAATCAATAGATGGCTTCAAAGAGCATGAAATGCAGGCATGTTAAAGCGCCTACAAGCAAAAGAAACATATAGTAAGGAATAGCAGACATAATAAAGATTAAAAAATAAAAATAAAACATATAACCAACTAGGAGGCATATGGTTTTGCACTACCAAATAATTGGTTACCTAGTTTTCAATCACCCGCGATATGATATATACCAAAATTATCTAGATTATGCGATATTAAGATGCTGGATTTGAAGCGATAGAAACTGATTCATGTGCTAATCCTTCCAGAATCTAAAACATTTAGTTAATTGTTTATTAGAACTTTAATATCACCTCGGGCTAAAAGGATGGAAGGACAAATAAATATCTACATTATGCGATACAAAGATGCTGAATTCAGAGCATATAAACTGACCTATGTGCTAATCCCCTCAGAATACAAAACATTTGGATAATTGTTTATGAAAACTTTACATCACCAATGGAAAGATAAATAACAACAAATATAATATAGAGTACAAGAAGCTGTTCTTTCTATAACATTATGAGTCCATTGAGGAATGTATTTTCAGAAAAAAATACTAAAGCTTAAATTAAGGATCTCTAAAGTCATGAAATTAAACTAGTATCAAACCTTCACAATATTATATACAAGTCTGTCAGACCAACATACTTCCTCATCATAGCAATCCTCACCAGCACGCAATAATATGTTTTTGTTCCACGACTGAGAAAGAATTATCCTATTTCAAACTGGACAATTAGCGCTAAATCAAGTGTATTAACAAATTCAGTGAGATTACCAAGCTTCTAATTTGGAGGTGTGCCAATGCTGAAACAGCAACGACAGACTCAACAACCATGGTTCAGGTACATGCAGGTGGATGATGAGTGCTATGGACAATGGCATATTTGCAAAAAAAAAAAGCTTTCGGTCAACATACTGTGTAATCAGTATAGTTAAAATCATCCTACAGGGTCCTAATACTACTAAGACTCCATTCTCGAGGGCTCAAATTTGAGGGGTTTCTAAAGTGAGAAGCACATCATGGTTCGAACAAAATATCTAATAGTTATTCGATGGAAGATTGACAGAGAACTTTGCCACAAAACAATTGCATAGAATATTTTCCTACAAATTTTGTAATTAAAAGACTCCACGCAAGGAACAAAATCAAAGCAAAGTGATCATAAAGCATGCTGCAATTAAAAAAATTAATGGAAAAATGCCGTGAGCTCATCATAAATACTGAAAATTTCGAGGTTAATACACAAAAATTGGGAAAACACTGGATTCTGATAAAAGCCCAACTCAGAAAGCATTTTCTAGGGAAAAAAAAAAAGAAAAATTTAAAAAGAAAAACTTACGGACTGAGAATGACGGTTTCCAAAGTTGTTGAAGCCTGGAAAGCAAAGTCGACTGAGATTCGCCATCTCCCCTCAACTTCTCTAATACGACGGAAGCCATTGCCGCCTCAACCTGGATGGACCAAACTTGGAATCACCACCGTCCACGGCCACGGCCACGGCCACGACCTATAGCATGTCCAAAATCCTAAAAGCTTCGGTCTCTCTCTCTCTCTCTCTCTCTCTCTCTCTCTCTCTTCGTACATGAGAAAGAATTTTGAAGGAATGGTGGAAGTGCCGTTGGAAAGGGTTTCTTGATAGAAGAGGAGAGTGAAGAAAAATCTGGTGAGATAGAGACCTTTTAAAGACATGCTTCAACGGTAAAGCGAAAAACAAGGAAAAATTAACGTTATTCTCACCAGAAATTTTAAAATATTTTGACTAATTTTGACTTGGAAAGAAAAATCCGCCAAGATTTGGAAAGGGGTTTGGGTCGGTTGAATCCAAAATGGATATTCTCCTGGCCAAGGAAACTCTCTTTTACACTACCACTGAAGGGAGAGAAAAAAAAAAAAAAAAAAAAAACCTTCTTCACTCTTGTTTTTGCTAATGTTCTCTGATCTGATGATTGTACCAATGCATGGCTGTTTATATGGGGAATTTTTAACAGAAAGTCTTTAAGTTATTTTTCTTCAGTTTTAGTTTTCCTAAACAAATTCCAATTCCAAAACTGCAAAGGAATGTTTTTGGTTTCGGATTCAAAATCCTTTCTTGCTTTCTTTCTTTCATTTTTTTTTTTCCAGATCTATTTTTTATTTTTCTGATTTTTTTTTTTGTAAATTTCTGGTCTTTACCTTTTATTGTTTGAAACCTTGTAATTTTTAGAATAAAGAATCAAAATCAAATAATGCAAAACAAAAAGAAATGGAATAAAATGAATAAAAGAAAATAAATAGAAAATAATTGAAATGGCCACATAGGCCCAAATTTGGAACCAAAATCCAAATCAATAGTAGCGCCTGTATCCAAAATCAAAGTCCAATAAAAAATAAATTAAGACTCACTATTTAATTCAAGAGTCAAAATTCAAATCAATATCAAATTTTAATAAAATTACGTATGAATTCCAACCTTAATTTTAATTCAAAATCTGAATTAAATAATATTTGATTTAAATTAAAATATTTTAAAAAAATAATATAAAAATTATAAACATAATTTTACTTAAAATATTTCACATAACGGTTTAAAATTTAGATAAAATTGAGGATGAAATCAAGATTATTTCGTGCAATTAATTGTGATGAAATATTCAAATAATTAAAAAAAATTCCCAATAGATGATAATTAAAAAAAATATTCTGGTTGGAGCAAATCGTATGCTCTGGAATCAAGGGTAATATTTCAATTATCATCTAGCAGCAGCTAATCCAGAAATTTATTCATTATAAAGAAGCATAAATTCTTATTTTTCGCACATAATTTTTATCTAATATTCAAAAAACTTTTATGCCAAGTTTATTACATATATTAAACAACACAGCGATTGCGCTATGCACATCAAAGGCGTGACTGTGCTTTCAGAGAGGGGTAATCTGTGTATCCAACAACAGGATCCTGAGTATAAAATGTCTTCCTAATATACCTATTTAATGGCGCATTAACTTTCAACCTCAAAACCAGGTCTGGGTTTGAGATGAAAAGACGGCCAAAGGACACCAGGTCTGCCTCACCCTCGGCGACAGCGTGCATTCCCAGCTCCCTGGTGAACCCACCACTGCACATGAAAGTTCCCTGGTAAGCCCTCTTCAGAGTCCTCATTAAATAAGCTTCCTCATCTTCACTGCCGTGCCTGCCTGATTCTGTTTGCCCGTAAGCATGGTAACGAGGCTGAGTCACATGAAGGTAAGCGAGTTTTGACCCCCATTGTAGCTGAAGCTTGTTGAGTCTCTCGATCACTGCCAAGCCTAAGTTGAGAGGATTAGAGTCTGTTGCATCAAGGTGATCAATTGCAGGTGAAATTCTGATAGCTACTCTATCTGCACCAATGGCTGCAGCTACTGCTTGAACAATTTGCATTAAGAATTTACAGCGGTTTGCCAATGATCCACCGTACTCATCTGTACGATCATTGATCCCATCCTTTAAAAATTGGTCGATGAGATAACCATGAGCTCCATGAACCTCAATTCCATCAAAACCTGCAAGTTTTAATGATTTTTATACGCTTTAAATAAGTGTCATAAGAACGTGGTTTATAAAAACTGATGGTAGTTTTATATGGTAATTAGCAGATCAATTCTATCACAACCCTAATTCCTAAATATGGCTCAGAAATTCATTCAGAAGTAAATTCATCTTTGTTAAGTGAAAAGTTCTAGCAGGTCCAATGGAACGAAACAATATTAAATTCCAAGTTCTATGCCACAGTTTTTGAAGATATTGATCAACACTGACATATATATGGCAAGACTGATCAACTTGATCTTTGTATTAAAATGCGAGACCATCTAACCTGCTCGAATGGCATTCAACGCTGCCTTGCGATAGTGCTCCACAACCTCTTGTATTTCCGAGATTTCTAGAGCTCGAGGTTTCGGATATATGCCGTAGCTCCCATCTGGCATAAGAATTCTCCACCTATTTGAGATGGGCTTGCTTGTTGATGATATTGGCGCCGCTCCACCAGGTTGATACACTATTTCATTTGACAAACAAACAAATAAAACTTATCAAAAAATGCTCAACACCCAACGGAAAAAAAAAGGGGGGGGGGATGCATGGTTAATAACAGTTAACGAAATCCCACGACGCAGTATATATATGAATGAATGGGACTGAGGATTATGCTGGTTGAACTGAAAAAGGGTATAAGTGAAGTTACCTGAATGAGATGCACGGCCAACGTGCCACAGTTGACAGAAAATGATACTTCCTTTGGCATGAACAGCATCCACAATCTTCTTCCATGCTTCCACCTGTTCTTCATTGTAAATCCCAGGAACATGTGGAAACCTGCTTCGACCATTGCAACATTACACAATGCTATGGTTAAAAAGAAATGCTCTTAAACATATAGAGCAAAGAGTGAAAAGCCATAAAGAAATGTGACAAAGAAACTTTGAAGGAATTTCGGGTCAGTAATAGAAAGATATATCTGGAATCGGGAGAACTCAATATGAAGACTGTGACTGATATTTAAAGTAAGTTTAGTGGAGAAATTATAGTGCTTAATTATTTTATAAAACTAGATACTAAATTTGCAGCTTAACTTTTAGGATAATCATACTGTAACACGAAAGGAATCAAAAGACCAATAAGGGTGCCATTATTTCATATAAAAAATGATTATATTTGTCCATGATTTAAGTGAAGTACTGCGTATACAAATCGTTAAATTATGGACTAGTATACTACAAAAATACATGCCATCATTAAATTTTACTATGGACCAATGTCTGGATCAGATCACAAAGTCAGCAATTGGAGATCCAATCTGATTGTCAGAAAAAGACTCAAGTGGACCCTAATAAGCACTAAGTATGGGGATAAGGGGCATGGCACTATCAGCGACAATTGCCGGAATAATGCAATTGACTCACATGAGCTTTCATTGTCAAAATTGAGTTACGAAATTACCCTGCTGCCGTGTCAGAGACCAATGTCCCTTCGGTGATAAGAAAACCGCCTGGAGTCGACCTCTGTGTATAATATTCAGCAAGCGCCGGCCTTGGAATTCCATTCAATGCCCTGCATCTCGTCATAGGCGCCAGCACCACCCTGCCATCAGTACAAAAGGACACAAATTCACAGAATTAGCCTTCCGTATTTGTCTAGGTCTTTACAGAATCCGAGGAGATCGTGGCGGAACATGTCTGAAACGAGAGTTCCCCGAAGCCTAGGATCTAAGCCTCTACAGGATCACGGAATCTGACGCAAAAACGATGCAGTTCTGAAACACAGACGAAGTAGTCAAAGTTGGAAGGTGTGGAAAAAACCTGTGAGAAAGATTGAATCTGCCCATCTTGTAAGGAGAGAAGAGCGTGGGGGTCCCTTGAGATTGAGGTTCCGCCATTGTTACTTCTCTACAAACTTTATCTGATGATGAAAAATTTACCGATGGTATACTCCAATTGAAAATTTAAGGAAAACCCAAACTTACTAGTAGAGTATATGACGAAATTTAAAGAATATGAGCATGTGCTAGGACATTGGACGATAAGGGAGGTGATTCGATGGGGCGTGTGGGATTTATTTTGGGGATGGAGATGGACGGCGCTGGTGAGAAACGTGGTGTGGCTGCTATGTGTGCCATGGGTTTCACGTGCTGGTTTTAAATTTTGCGCTGAGTCCACGTTGACCGTCCACAACGTTGCCGATTGGTTATTGCCTTCTCGGTCGGTGTTAAGAACTTAATTAATATGCATTATTGCCTATTTATGAAATTAAGGTAGCGAAACAAGGATACTACAATATTTTCTGCCTTGAATCTTTGATAGGTGTAGGAGTAATATTCTTATTTAACTTTACATTTCACTAATACCAAAGAAAAAATTAATTTAATTTTACTCCTTTTTTAATTTTTAATCTAAAATTAAATTTTAACATTAATTTATTTAATATATTTAAATAAAAAATTACAGATTTAAATACTTTCAAATTTATAATTTTCAAGATCAGAATGTCTAATTACCAATACGTAATTAGCTTTTATATTGGTAGAGTATTAGTAATACTATTAGACAAAAATTGTTCAATTACCTGCAATTATTTTCTCAATCTCTTGTAAAAAAGGAAAATTACCATTGAAAATGGAATGGTTGTGGATTTTTTGAACTCAATCTTTGGTCAAATTTGTGAGTTTGAAGTTTGACCCACAAAAAGCCTGGTGGAGAGAGAATTTCCCAGTTGATTAATCTTATGAAAAACGTCAGTCGAATTTTTAATAAAGCATGTTTTGTTGTGAAAACATTAAATTGTTGGATAACTTATTGAAGTTTTGAATTAAATTTAAATATTTTACGGTAGTTTCGTAAAGCGTATTTTATTTTATTTACATCATAAAAAAATATTTATATAAAAAAATGATTGCATGAGATAATATATCATGAAATAATAAAAAAATTCATAATTTTAAATTATTTGCATAAACTTTTACAACAATAAAAAAAAAAACTTGAAATACTTAACTAAATTATTAAATTTATATATATATTTTTTACCATTGATCACTTTGCTATTTTCATTTGCTTTACACGTATTCTTCCCCTTTTCAGCGAAAGAAAACAACCAAGCAGTGTTGGCGACTTTGTCTCATCGAAGTGGGCTACTGCTAAAATTAAAGCCCAATATTACCATAGCAGAGATGAAATCACCTGTACTACTTAAATTGGGCCTTAGTCTGTAACTTAGGAAACAAGAAAAATTTGTATACCTATTTTGACCTTTATGAAGCGATAATGATTGCAAAGTGCACATCAGATTTCTTTTCAGCCAATTGGTTAAACTTGGATCGTCGATTAGATTGGATACATACAAGTCATAAATTTCCGCCGTATTTGTCATTTTTATGAATTGTAGTTATATATAAAATTATATGAATATATAAATTTTAATGTATTAATAATTTATATTATATAAAATTAAATATTTTTAATATATTTTATATAATAATTATATTATATTTTTATAATATTATATTTTAATTATTTTTATATTATGTTTATTATGTATAATCATAAAACGTATAAAATTATATCCTATTTATATTTTTAATGTTTATTTGCTGTTATACACGTTTTCGTGAGTGGGGTTGGGGAATTCCATCATCCCTTATAATTAATCTAGTTGTCCCATTGGGAAGGTGATAAGATTTGCAAGAAAGAATGTTAATTATTCTCCTACGACATTAGGTAAATTGTTTTTTTTTTTTTTTCTGAATATGTGTAATTAGTCACTTGTTTTTGACATGTGATTTTTTTTCTAAAATAGTATTTTCAATATTCTTAATCTCAGTTAACCAAATTTTCACCTAAGTAAATTCAAATTCCTATTTATATTTATATTTTCCTCGAAACAAAAAATGGTTGGTAGAGACTAGAGAAGGCAGGAAGGACTTTCCATGGCTGTCACAATATTCCACCACATCGTTTTCTCATTGTGCAATATGCGCAGATGGATTTGGAGAATAAGCTTAGAAAAAGAGGGGAGGGGATTAAATTGGTTAACCAAATATATTCAAGAGAAAATTATAAGTACATTCAGTTCCATACATAACATAAAATTTGAATTTTAATAAATTAATAAAAAAACCAATAAAAACTTAAATTTAGTTTTGTTTTATTATTTTTATTCAAATAATTAAAAATCAAACCATCAAATCAAATATTTATTAATCAAATTATTTATTTAATATTTAAAATTTTTAGCTAAATCAATAATTGAAAATTTTACTGATTATCCAAATTTTTTTTATCGCTGAAATATAGATAAGACTATAAGAGAGAGCCAAAAATCAGTAGGTGAGAAACTTAAATGCATAAAACGCCTTCCAAATTGAAATGCTAAGTTGGTCAGCTTTTATTTTCTTTTCTTTTATTAGTTGTTGATTTTTGACTAACTGGGTCAGTCGTCCATTCGAACATGTCAATTTGATAGCTTCCAAAATTTCCATGTTCTTCTTCCTCGTCCGCTTAATGATGTATCACTTGAAAATGATAACTAATAATAAATTAAACGAAACTTTAGTTAACATTTCACGTTTTTTCCACCACCTTGTTGTTGGATTTAACGTTAGCAAAGAGTTTGCCTGCCATTTTTTTTTGCTAGCATCAAATGTTGATATCGATTTCGTTGTGTTGAGAACGAGAAAGTAAGGGACTGAGGATAAGCACGTGGGTTGCTGCCTAACGTAAGAAATCCTATGCAGTAGAGAACATGGAAACACTTAATAAGGCAGTTCCATCCACAGAACCAAACAAGTCAATTACATTTTATTATTTGTTTAGGTATTCTAAAATTGTAACATGTGGTGGCCCACGTGAACTCCTTCCTATCTCATCTCATGCAATCAATCATGGAGAACTGTGGGCCTTCAGTGCTAAGCATCGTCTTACCTAAAACTTTATTTTGATTCGGATTAAATTTAAATGAATTAATAAATTTTATTATTTTAAAATATTTTTATATATTTTATAATAAAATTTAAATAAAATAATTTTTATTAAATAATAAAAATATAAAATAAATTTTAGATTAAAATTAATTTAATTCAAATCGCATTTGTTTGCACTTCAAAAAATTATAGTTGCCAACTTAATAAACCATAGAAGCAGGTGAGCACTCTTGGAAAACACTAATCATGCCACCCATGTTAAATTATTTGCCTACTTCCTCACGCCACCCTTGATACTATAAAAGCTTAATTTTCCTTATTTTTTAACCTATTATTATTATTATTATTATTATTTTTGGATAAGTATTATTATTATCACCATCATTATCATCATCTTACATCATTTCATCAATGGCCCTGTCTGTCCTTTAACTCATCAACTTGCAAATTAACGCATTGATTATATCTTTTACACAAATAAGACCAAAATATAAAAATATATTAAAGTTTATTTTGAATAAGTTACATTAAGTTTCTCTTATTTTTAGAATTTGATTTGTTCACTTGCATTAGCCTTTCATACAACACCCCCCCAAAAAAAGGTTAATTTTTATAATTGACAAAAGTTTAATAAATGTTCATTTATGTGTTCTTTTAAAAATTATTCCGTAATAAATTATATATATGTGTGTGTAAATTTACATCCGAATATTTAATTTAAAAATTATGTTTTAATAATAAAATAAATATGTCTAAAATTATTAATGAACATGAATATTAATTATTTTTAAATTGGCGAGATAAAATGCTTGAAATTAGAAAAATTTTAAAAAATTTATTGACTGAACAGGAAAATGATGATTAATACGTTGCAACTAGTTTTCATAGTTTGTACGGTATGTAAAAGTGTTCATGGTAACGTTAAATCGCAATTAAAAAATTTTTAAAATTTTTTATTCAATTTAAATTTAATTTGACATATAATTTTTAATTATTATTTAAATAAATTAATATATTAAAAGTAATATTATATTAATATTTAAATAAAAATATTATTTATTAAACATAAAACGCTTCAAATCGTTAAAATATAAACTTAAATCCAACCTACACCATATCTAGCAAGTTATTTGACTCTTCTACCTGATGGAAATGAAAGGAAAACAAAAGCAAAACGGAAGACAAGTGACTACAGCAAACCGAAGGTCAGGGATCCTGTCCGCACACGTTGTCAATAGCCACGTGTCAACATTAAAACCATGAGATAATTATAATAGTACAACAACATATGATCTGAATAATCCCACCGAATTAAATCTCTTTCCCCATGGCCCATGACTGACCCTACTCAATAGTGGCGCATCGAGCGCTGTGGGTTTTTTTTTTTTTTTAAATACTTTAATTAATTAAACAATTTTCACTGTAGGTAAATTTAAAAAATATAAATTAATTTTTTTACGATAGAACAGATTATTATTAGGTTATAATATGTTTGTTACCAAACATTGAAAAACTTGAAATTAGGGTTTCATTAAATATTTACAATCTCAAGCAGTTTAAATAAAGCTATTTTTTCTCTCCTAAACTAAGTCCTAAGTCTTCGAGTCCTAACCTAAGCAAGACGTGTACACATGGGATCATCATAAACAATTAAACAGCACGACAAAACAAAGAAACCCAGAAGAAGTAAAATGGAAACACAACAAAGTGATCGGTTCCTTACTTTGTTGTTTTTTTAATTCTTACAAAAATATTATCGTTATCTTCGACAACGCATTCGAGGAAATAGGAAAAAAAAAAAAAGCCCTTTTAATTTTTTCTTTGTTCTAAAAAAAACCTCATTAATTTTACCAGAATAAATTAATTTAATACGGTAACCAGTCGTCTCTTTCGTTTATTTCCTCTGGTTTTTCCTTTCTACAAAACCAAAGAAAAAAACCGAAGACTTTTTACCTTAATCAGAGAGCTTTTTATTTTTCTTTATATAGCGGCTGCTTAAAACCCTATCTGTTTTCTTTCTGCTTTACTAATTTTGCTTCCCCTCCGCCCCCATAATTTATCTTTTCTCGAAGTTAAAAGGCGAAAAAAGGAATCGTTCGCTTTGTAGCTGCTCCATATCAGTTTCTAAGGTAAGTTTAATTTTCTTCATTTTTTGGTCTACGTTTGTAATTTTCAGTGCCCGTATTTATATCAAAAACTCTTTTTTTTTTATCCTTTGCTTTTAAGCGCTGACCTTCTTGGATTCAAAGTTTTTCTTTGGATTGTTGATTTTTTTTTTAATGCTTGAATTGCAAGATTTTCCGCAAAATTATGTGTGAATTACTGTACTTTGGAGAATCAGACTTCATTACAAAAAAAAAAAATGATAGCTTTTTATTTATTTCATCTTCTCTAACTTTTGTCTTTTTCTCAAAGCTTACTGTAAGTTGTAACTGAAATGTTTTTTAATTGAAACGAAGTAACTGAATCATTTTATTCCAACCCAGATAGACGTTTCATCACTACTGCATAACTTGTCTAAGTCAACAGGTTGATTTCAATAATTTCTTGAACTTGTTTTTGTTGATTAGATAAGTAATCGATTTTTAGATGATCGATTGTTGATTGTTGAAAAAATGGTTTTCTTTATTTTTCCAACTTGAAAGGGGGAAACTGATCAAGCTAGTAATTTTGGTCGAATTTAATTAGTTGTTCAATTTTTGGCAACTGTTTATGTCTAATCTTTGTTTGTTTGGTATATGTTAACAGTTGAGAAGCTTTAAGAATGTCTAAGAGTGACGATTCTGGTAGCCCTGGATGGAGTGCATCATTTTTCATGCAGACAACAGAGGATGTCGCAAGAGCAGTTGCTGCTGCTGCTGCAGCTGCCACTGTTGTTCGTTCTCCTCGACCTTCTGCTGTGTATTCATCAAAAGATGAAAATGGTGGTAGCCAATTTCAGAAGCTACAGCGTCATGTTTCAAGAGTTCTAAAAGGCTTCTCCCAGCAGCCTGAAATGAGAAGCGGAACCTACAATCCGGAAGTTCTGACTAGCCAAAAGCGTCAATGGGCAAGCTTTCAGTTGCAATATTTGGTATGTTACTTAAGTTTACATGTTCTTGTTAATGATACTCACAACTATGTATGGAGTTTTCTGAGCAAGTATCTGGGAGGATGTAACTCTTAGCTATTATTTTCTGTATGTTTTATTAAGTCTTACAGTCCAGCATTTAGCACTCGTAAAGTGAAGTGTTTGTTTGTCTGATTGTCACACGATATAGATTGCAAGCCCTAATATGATGTCTGATGAAACTCTTACATTTAATTTTTATATATTTGTAACTATATTTAACTGATAAACAGAAATTTCAGTGTGTTTTCTTAACATTCTGTTGTTAAGTGTGCAGGATCATAGATCTTTGAAAGAACCATCAAGGCTGTTTGAGAGCATGGTTGTTGTTGGACTTCCTCCTAATTGTGATATTCAGGCACTTCAAAGGCAATATGTAACCAGAAAGTTAGAAGGGAAGCTGCGAAGTGCTCTAAGTTATCAGAATAATTCTCGCATTGAACCTAACCTTGAACCTCAGGTGGGTGTTCATAGAACTATTGATTTCATATGCCTTGAAGGGGTTTCTATGTATGTTGGGGAGAGGCTGCGGGTGGGGTTATGGCTTTGGACATTGATTGTCTGTCCTCTGCTTTCAGGTCTTATTTGTTTATCCCCCAGAAAAGCAGCTGCCACTTAAATGCAAGGATCTTCTTTCATTTTGCTTCCCTGGAGGCGTAGAGGTTCGTTAATGGGTCCTTTTTTCTTTGCAGTGCTTAGTTCAGTGGGAAATATTCATGCTAAAAAGAGTTTAAATTATGCTATAATATGAATGCCCAGTTAAGAGACTTTGTCAATTCAATTTTTGTTTCTTTACCGTGTAAATATGTATTTGCAACGTAGATGTGCCCTTAAGTTGCTATTTTTAAATTTGGTTTGTGTTATTTTAGGTTCATGCTGTTGAAAAAACTCCTTCAATGAGTGAGCTGAATGAAATTCTTCTTTCACAGGTACTTATGCTAAAATGTGATGTTAATGCTTTTCCACTTAATGATAGATTATCTAGAGTTGTTTGTTGTTCCTTTTCAGTCATCCTTGTTTTGGAGTGTTACCATAAAAAGATAGTTGTCAAAATGAGTTCTAGATTTATTTAACCAAATGCTTCTTCAGAGTTCAGATTGCATAACTCGAATATTTATTACATGATTGACAATGTAAACCAGTCCCTTTTTTCTAAACCGTTAACAAAATGGGGTTATATATGACAATGAAAATTTTATTTTGTGCTTAAGTCAGGTTCCTATCATTTGTATCCATATGCTATATTTTCTAATTCTAGCATCACTTGTATCTATATGCTATATATTTTTAATTCTAGCCTATGCATTTGGTTACATTACAATTTTTGATGCTAGACTTGTATAAGCACGCACATGCACATGTAGTACCATAATGAATTTTTATATTGTCAAATGCTGATCTTTTCCATCATGGTGCTTGTCTTGCAGGAACACCTAAAACAAAGTGACCTCTCATTTGTTTTCCGGTTACAGGTAACATTTGAAATATTATGCTAGTTCTCTACTGTTGAAATCTTCTCTTTTCCTTGTGTTTCTGTTTTCAGTTGTGTTGCCTGCTTCTTATGTGATCAAGTTTGACATGCTGAATGGTGATCACCATTTAAAAATTCTGTATTTGTAGAGATAGAAACTGAGAATTGAAACTTTTGTGAAGGCTTCTCGCTTGTTCATGTTCCAGCCAGAGCAAGTAATAGAGGCTCGTGTAGTCTGGAATCCTGATGAATCGAACTGTTCTGTGCTTTTTTGGATCCCAAAATGCTTGCTGTTCTTGTTGCTCTTCTCTTCTAACAGATTTCGCTCTAGTTTTTGTTATGGTTGTTATCGACACGTACTTCTTTCTTTGGACCTTTTAGTCATCTGTACACTATACTTGATCTTAAATTTACTAGACCATCTATCGTTTGCATATTTAACGATAATTGTATTTTGTTTTTTTCTTCATGTCTTCAATTGATTGCAAGTTTATTTTGCGGTTGAATTTGCTGCTTCAATTCGAATTCACTTTTCTTATGGTAGTCTAAATTATGGTAGCTTTCTTATTAGTTTTTATTTTTTATGACCCCTGGTCCTTCTTCCTCTAGGTTGCTGATAATTCCACTTTGTACGGGTGCTGTGTGCTAGTTGATGAAATAGTACAGAAGCCTTCTGGATTGCTTTCCTTGATCTCTGATAGACAGCCTGCCTACCCTTCCCTGAGTCGTTATGTGATGACCACTCGCAGATGTTATTGCATTCTTTCGAGGCTTCCATTCTTTGATTTGCACTTCGGTGTGCTGAATAGGTGTGCATTTTTACATATTAAATACAACAAATGATAATGAGGATCAGTTACAAATCTCTCTGTTTAACTTATTATTATCATCATCATCGTCGTCGTTATCATCATTAAGGGCAAATTACAGCTTTATTTGGTCTTACATTATTCATTATTTTATTTGCTCAAACCTGTGAAACAACGGCTAGAATTCATGCATTGATGGAGATAATCCCACTCGATAAAGTTTTTGGACTGAAATCTTGAGGATTTGATGATAGCAATATGGTTTTAGTTAATCTTACTGGTTATCATTACCTTTTTCCCCTTAAAATTTTCATGCAGCATATTTGATGAAGAAAGGTTGGAACGGTTAACAAAAAGTATTGGTGATATAGATTTAGAATTGTCGGAGAGTTATAGCAATGAAGCAAATCCAGATGACATATCAACAGATCAAGGAGCTCCAGAGGACTTGCAAAAAACAACTGAAACTTCTGAGTCAAGTTCAGGAGGTTTTAAACCTGGACCTGGAGGTACTAATGATGGGAATAGCTTGGTGCATCAAGTGCTTGAGAGGGACTTTGACGCAAAGAAGGCTTTTGATAATGATACTGTTGTTCCAATTGAACTGGAACCTGAGACGATTTCAAGCAAAATAGAATCTAGTGATGCAAACCCTGAAGATTTTGATATTGATGTTGATGATTTCACAACAAATAAGCAAGCGGCAGAAAGGCGTTTGCCAAATGCTGTTTTGCCACTTTTGCGCTATTATCAGTACGAAAGCTCTGAATCCTCTTGCAGGTAGAATGTTTGCAGTGCTCTTATTTATTTAGTTGGTCCTCATTTCTATGGATGCTTTTGGGGACTTGATTTTATATTGTTTTGCTGAAGTATGCTTTTAGTTCTTTTACATTTAGGAGGCTTATCTTTTGGTTATTTTTCTTAATAATTTAGAAAGTAGTACTTTCTTGCTATCTGTTGTTTTCTACATCAGCAACTATGTGGATGAGCGTTACTATGTAACCTGCATATAAATCAAATCTTTATATGATATGCTTATGTTTTTCTGTGATCATTTAAATGGAAGTCTTCCTCTATGTTCACCTTCACTAGCACATGTATTTACATGTTCATGTACACATTCACTTTTCGTGTTTGAAGTGACTTGGTCAATTGTTATCTGCTGAAATTATGGTATTTATGTGTCATGCAGTTTTCAAGGTTCTCCTTGCGAAGACAGGAATTTGAGGAGTGATGTTGATGATACAGAAACAGAAGAGGCCTCTATCTCTGGCCAGGAAGATTCCAGTGATCACCTTGATATCCTTGAATGGGCTAAGGTTTGAATGTCTCTTGCTTTGAATTGATTTAAGGTTTTAAACTTACCCTTATAGCACGGCACACTTGTTTTGTGACATGTTAGAAAAATTTGTTCTTCCCAATTTCCAGGCAAACAATCACGGATCATTACAGATACTATGTGAATATTATCGCTTACCTTGCCCCGCAAGGGGTTCAAAACTTAGGTTTCATCCTTTGGAGCACCTTCATCCGCTGGAATATCATAGACCGGATGAACAAGTTTTGCATATTGCTGGCTCAACCATTGATTTGAGATCTTGCAGCACAAGTCTTGAATTAGCTGAGGTAACTATGATTATTAGTTCCATAAGATGAAATAATGTTGCGTTTCTCATTTCTGACTTGGTGGCTCAATTGTCTCTCACTATTGTCTGCTTTTATCAGGCATACACTGCCCTTTTGGCAGAAGAGGAAGCCACTGCTTTGTCAACGTGGGCTGTTGCATGCATATGTGGATCTCTGCGGCTTGAACACGTAAGCTGATGTCCTGTTTTATTCACAGAAGCATAAAATGCTTTTTTAGATTTTCTTCTAAGTTGATTGTTGCTGATATCATGCTTGGCTTTTTGGATGTCATATAAAATTTTTTTCCTTGTGGCCTTTATTCTTGTGAAATTTTTAGGACATAATTTTCTTGTTGCACATTTTTGAAGTGGGCCAGTATTCCAGTGTTGATGCTGAATTAGTAATTCTAAGCTGTTGCTATTCATTAAGTGCAAAGATGATTTTAATCATTGAAAATTGCTAGCTTTGCTCTGATGATTTTAAATCTTGTTCTATTGTAATCACCAAACACCATTTATCTCATATTTTGTGTTTGTGGATTGATTGTTCCCTCCAGTGACCATAAGCAGTAATGATTTAAACTTGCTTGGTCTTGTATGGACTTTAGAGAGGTTAGCAGAATTGATTTTTCTACCTTGCAGGTGTTAACAATCTTTGCCGGAGCATTGCTGGAGAAACAGATTGTGGTTGTTTGTTCGAATTTGGTAGGTATCATGCATCATCTTTATTAATGGTGGTCTTTTACTAGTTGACTATGTTTCAATTATGAACCTTTTTGTTGAAACCTGATGAATCTGTTGCAATTTATCCTCTCCTATCTTTAAGTGTATCCCCTTGGCTTCTAGGGCTGGTTGCGTCCGTTATCCTGGAGTGTCTTAAAAGTAGATTGTAGCTTGGAGTTCGCATATTTAGGACCATAGCTTTAGATCGGTATTTTTATAATTATAAGACTTCATCTCAGTTATTTTGAGTTTATCTGTTTGATATTTATAGGTTATAATTGAATGATATGGATTATATCATTTTTTTTTTCCTTTTTTTGGTTCTCCACTGGTTAATAGTTAGAAAATGTAGAACCTTTTCATTTATATTAGATTTGAAATTATTTGCAGGGAATTTTATCGGCTATAGTTTTG
>JBBYHM010290307.1:0-27568 GCA_038381775.1 Adansonia rubrostipa | reverse complement strand
TAAGATAGATATCTATCTCTAGCTGGCCCTTTTCCTCCTTAAGTTGAGAGATTTCTGTAGCAAAGGATGCCTTTTCTCGCTCAAACTCCCTCTTAAGTAGCATGATCTCAGAAGGTAGTTCCTCTATTAGGATTTACAGTAACCTGGAGCTGGGTGGTGGCAATGGATCATTGATACCGCGGAGCCTCCATTCTTCGTATCCAGGCATGGTGGGGCTTCCTTTCCAATATCTTTACATACAATGGACCTTATTCCAAGCTTGGAAAGCTGACTGAACTATTGCTTTATAATTAGGCTCTCCATATTCGAAATCCCAATGTCTCAAGTCTTCAAAGAATAGGATGAATTGCTGGCACTAGAACCAACGCAATACCAATAAAGGAGCATAATTGGCATTTCTATATAATCCCAAGAGTGGCACAGAAGTGTAGTCTCCACATATGTGCATAATCGACTGAGAGAACACCCATGGGGCTCTCCACATGATTTTTTCCTCCTTGATGTTTCATAATTCCTTGACCCAATGCTTTTCTGTCTTATCTTAATGACATTCTTCTTCTAATACCGTGGAAAGAGGACTGATCTTGAAGAAGAAATTTTGCTGGACTCTTCATTTTCTAACACAAAGATGACCTGGGAGCCATATCTGGAGCAATGAGGCACACCCGATAAACCTTCTTGTTGCCATCATTTTACAAAAGTTGAGGGCACGGATGGTTTTGGGGATGATGGTGGAAGCAGGGTTGATGTTGCAACATAAGCGAGAAAAGAAATCTGTGATTGCCACCTCTACATAACCCAAAGTCTTTGGGAATATAATGAGCCCATAGATTGCCAAAGTGTAGACATCTTGAGCTTTCTTTTGATCAGAAAGATTCACGATTACCTCTTTCAAGCTGGCCCAAGAGATGCATTTGCTACTCCCTTTTACTTTGACGTGACTATTAACGCATGCTTTTATGACTCCAAGAATTTGCCTTAACCTTTTCTTGAACGGAGGAAGCGTTAGAGCCTTGCAGTAAATTCGATCTGATTTGGCCCTTTCTATGTTGAGCAGGGCTGTGTACTCATCAATGGTAAGGACTAAATCTTGTTGGTTAAAGGTGAAACATCGATAGGCTGGATTCCAAAACTGTGCCATTGCTCGCAACAAGCCATCATCCAACTGAACTTGAAGTAAGAGAGCTATATCCCCGTACCTTTTAGTGAAGGCTTCTTTTATGTTGATGTCCCAATTGTCCTAAATGTGCTTCAGTTCCTGACAATCATTCTGACGAAAGCCGATCTTGACCTCTTCATGCATTTCTGAGATGTAATTAGGCTTTAGGATGTCCCCATCTTGACGCTGGTGACCTTCTGACCATGTTCTAATATTTTCAAAAGACTCAAAAGTGGAGATAAACTGTTGCTCCATAAATGATGCCCTTGCTGAACACCGAACCAAAATAATTGTCCTAAAATGATGATAGTCATGATGGTTATGATGAAATGATGCATGCACCAAAACACAAACAAAGGGAAAATAAGTTAGCAGAACATATAGGAGACAAATGTAAGGAAATAAAGAATTTAAGAACGTTAGAACAAAAAATTCATAACATGTCTCAGCCAAAGAAACGTGCAGCATTTCAATATACCAGGATGCAATTTGCCCTTCATAAGGTGATGCAATATCTTATTTTAACAGTGTGGATGCACATTAAGCCAGGACTCAGACAGCATAACAGCTTACATTATAAAACATTATGAACGATGGTTTGTGTTCATCGTCACTTATTTATACAAAGGTTAGCCATCATTCGGGCAGCATGACGGCATGTCTTCATAAATGATAAAAATAAAGATGCGGGTGACAATTGTATACTCATTATCACCTACACAATTATGGTAATTAAGAGAAAAGGTTATGAATGTTTCCCTGAGTGACCCTATTCTCTGGGTATTCTAGCAGCGTTCCGGTATGGTTTGACATGGTTTAGCTTATAAGGGTCACTATATAAGGTTTAAGTTGACGCCTACATAGGTATTCGAATTGCTCCTCTGTTCAATAAGGACAGGCGAGGGACCTAAATCCTAGACCCATTGCAAGTTTGGTAAACGAGTTTGATCCGTTAAATGTATTTCCCTATGCAAATATGAAGGGTTACTCATGAGAGACATAGGTAATTTACATTTAGGAAGTTATTGCCATGCCTATGCGGAGGGTTACTCACGAAGGCAGATAGCTCACTTCCTTTTAATGATTGGGTTGTAACCATGCCATGGAGTTTGGCAAGACACTAATGCACATGCAAGTGCGCGGTGTGTGATGGGGAAATGATCAAACCTTTTTGTCTACTTTCGCATTACCATTTTTATTAAACTAATGATTATTAGAAAATAAGACAATCTTGACAATCATATCAAACAAAAGATTAGTTGACAAAATAAAGAAAAGGGTCATGGTTAAATAATAACCGAAGATCGAAAGAACTAAGAACCTAGCAAGACACGGCTAGTTATGGGCCTAACTCTCTACTGTCTCCAGTGGAGTTGCCAAGCGGTCACAAAGTACCCCGAGGTGGATCCTCACGGATTTATGGGTGCGTACGACTTAAAATATTTCCTGACTTGGAATGTCTTCTTGAACGAGACTTTTTTTTCGTAATGTGATAAGAATGAGAATGTATAGATTCTCAATTTATGGTAGAGTGAAAGGAACCATAAGATGAATCGTTCATCTTATTGGTCTCAGATGACCATCATGAAATGGCCAACACTTAGGGTCGCCACCAATCATTTTGGGCTAGGCATGATCGGATGCCTATTGAAACCTATGTTTTGAGTTATGAAACTCAAAACATCGATACTGTGGTCTACGTAATACCAAGATTCATCGTTTGGGTTTGAGAGTTGATTACGCACGATGAGGTACAAACCTCTTCGCGATACCCAAAATTAATACCTTACTAGATATGTCTTATCTCAGTTTTGACTTTTTTGATCTTAACTTGTCATTATTTCGATATAACCCCTTTTAATGCATGAATCTTATAGAAATACAAATCCAGGTTTTGATGAAAAAGATTTAATCTCATACACGCCCCAGAGAGATGGGGAATATAGAGATTTTCAATAAAAATGACCTTTGGATTTTACTTTGAAAATGGAATGTTCCACTTTGGGCACTGGAGAGATACCCACGTGGAACATTACCTTTAATTTTTTTGGGGAATGTTTTGAAAACATGAATGCAAATAACCATCACAAAGAAATCTTGTTAGCAAGGCAATAAATGAAATAACATAACATGGATCATTCAATGCAATGATAAAGAAAATAGGTGGACTATTGAAATTTATCTCGCAATTGGCATCTATTATTTGGGAATAACCGAATTGATAATTTTTGAGACACATCTGGGCTTCTTGATTAAACAAGGTTTATTTGACATATTCATAAGGGTTCGAGAAAAGAAAAAAATTAATTGTAATTAAAAAACAGGGTTGGAGTATCCCTTCGAAAAGGTAGGGTTGGAGTATCCCCGTGGATGACAAATAATTTTGACAAAGAAATATTTCTTTTAATCTTGACAATTTTGAAAAGCGAGGTCGAGGATAGAGTATCCCCTCAGAAAGTCGGGGTTAGAGTATCCCCATGGATGATAAATCATTTTGATAGAAGAAGGTTTTTTTTAATCTCAATAATTTTGAAAAATAGAGTTGGAGTATCCCTTCAAAAAAGAGAGGTTGGAGTATCCCCAAAAGTGACACATCTGACACTCTTTAGAGAAGTCGAGTTGGAAAACTTAAGTTGAAAGAACTTTGTGATTTGGAAAATGAGTAAGCATTTTGACAACTTTAGGTAATAGAAATTATTGTGAATGAGGATGGTAAAGATTTAAAATGTGTTTGTCCCTTGATACAACCCAATGGGAGGTCAAAGCATGTTATCAAGTCTAATCGGGTTGACATAGAGACATTCAAATGTCTCAAGACAAAATTCGGGTAAACAACACAATTTTAACCAAAATTGAAAATAGGGGATAGCATCGTGCTATCTTGCTTCCCGAATTTATTCTAAATTTGTTCGAAGGATTTAGAAGGTGGACAAGACACCGTTAGAAAGGTAACTCAATAAGGATCATTCTAAAAATATTCCCACTACCCCAAAGGTCCTCCTGGGGGAATAAATTTTCAAGTTTGGACTAACTGAGCTACTGGCAAAGCATATGAGGGATAAGGTGTGTCAAAATTTGAAAAATCACCCTGGACTCATTTGGCATCAAAAAATTGAAAATAATACATTTCCAGAAATGGAATTTCATGAATGTTTTAGGAAAAATGTTTGAAAATTTTGGAAAAATTATTTAGTGGATCTGAATGACCCAATCAGAATACATGTTTGAATTCTAGAGGTTTTGGACAGTTTAGATTTGAAAAATCATAACTCTCTCATCCAAAATGATCCAGGGGTGAATAAGACATCGTTTTAAAGAGAATTTGATGTGCTTTGAGAGAAAAATATCAAAAAATTCATGAAAAACAATTGAGGATTTTAAAATGATTTTTTAATTTGCAATAGTTGTGCTGCCAGCAGAGGACAAAGCAAAGTAGGGGATATCTCTTATTTTTTATGTCTATAGGTCCAAACTCGAGTCATTGACATTCAAACATCTATGACTAAAGGGAAAGAGTGGCATGAGCATCACAAGCTCATTTGCACAACCCTAAAGTAGTTTGGGGTGATGAAACAGCCCGTTGATCATACCACTCAATGTTTTGACTCAAGAAAAAGACACAAAATTTTAAGGAATAATTATAAGACCATTTTCATTTCAAAATCAAAAGATTTGAGCTCGTTTAACTAAGATTCCAGATCTAGAAAACTTGATTTTCCCCAAGATATTTTGCTAGCTTTAAGGAAAATGCTGAGTCCATGCTGATCCTTATTGGTTGAGGTTAACATGCTTGGCTTGGGGGTTTTGAAAATCAATTTTTATCAGCCATCAAACATGCATTTTGACAAGAAGAAGACAACAAACATACAAGGGGATGGCACATGACATGAATGGTGATGCTAACTTTACCAATGGTCTAGACAAAGAAAGTGTTATGCATTGTGAGAAGAAAATGTGAAAATAGCAATGATTCATGCAAGCTAATGTGTAAATGTGCTTGAGATGTGTTAGGCTAATGATTCATAAATGGATTAAGGATAACAAGATGCACTAACGTGGCATAAAATGCATGAGCAAGAGATATCAAACTAATGAGGATAAAATTAGGCATTTTGCACATAAAAGGGGCATTAAGGCATCCAAATCTTAAACTACCATAACCAATGCCACAATAATGCATGATAATCCTAAGAGGGTGATGGAAACATGGAGTGCTCACTAAAATGATAAAGGTGCTGAAAAACAGAAAATGTAAGTGATAGAGTAGGAAGTTATATGAACAAAACTTCAACTTTGGCCAAATAGTTGAAGCAACAAAGATGACTCGAATTTCCCTCTTTTCCTTGTTGTAAATAAGCAAGAAAAAGAGAGAAACAATGAGGTTTTGGTTCTGGTATGGATGAGGGTAATTTTTAAAATGGTAGAGGTTGAGAGTGAGTGTTTTGGGACTGTTTTTGGCTGGTGGGCGAAGAGCTACGAGATTTGTTTTTTTTTTTTTTACATGTGAATGTGTTTTCGAAGCTGAAAATGAGCTGGAATCTAACCTTTCTTAGCTGAGATAGAAGTGGTCCATTTATACCAGCATTTTAAAGCCAATTTGGAGGTATTTTTGGCCATTTCTCAAGAGGGAAAAGGTGATGTCAGCATGGTGGCTATAGAGTGGCTAAAGGTGATGTCAGCATGCCAATTTGATGGGCATAGGGTGGCTGGTTTAAATGTTGAAATGATTTTCCTGCAAATAGGGTGGCTGATGGTGACATTGGCCAACAACTAGGGAGGAGTAAGGTGATCAAATGGCATTGACCCTTTTGATCCAATTTAGACTTAAAAAAATGTTTTGATTAATTTAAAAGTCTAAATTCGTAATTTGACAAGTGTTTTAATCTTTCTTGATGCAAAAAAATGAGTTAAAATCGAGTTTTGGATCAATGGTGGATGAGTCAACAATGCCCAGACTGTGAAAATAGCCTGCATGTATCGATACATTGCATAATGTATCGATACATTTGGTCCAAAAACCTTGATGGTATCGATATAATGAACATTGTATCGATACAATGATCATTGTATCGATACTATGAACCTTTATCGATACTATGAACCACTGTATCGATACATGTTGATATGTATCGATACATTTTTTTACAGAATGCATGTTTTGGTCCTAGCATGGCCTAGTATCGATACATGAGGTCCTATATTGATACCAAGGCTTATGTATTGATACATCTACATGTTCTATCATACAAATGGGGACATTTTAAATTTTTGGCATGTTAGAGCATTGTATCGATACATGAGAACCATGTATCGATACATTCAAGTAAAATTATAAATTTTCTCATATATTTTGTCCTTGAATACCTTGAACTACGTCATTTAATGCCACATCTTCACATTTACCTTTGACATGAACCCTAAGTCTTCTTGACCTCCTCAAAATACATTTTCGCCAGGCAACATCATCGCCCCCTCTCACGTCCATGCTCCAGATTGCTAAAAATTAGCCCAGACAAAATAAGGTGTCTACACATGCATGATATCATTGATTTCTATAGATATTTTGAGTGATATTTATATATATATGTAAAATTATGAGCTTTTTATATAAATATTGTAAAAATTTTTTATTTCTCAGTTAATAGTCATTTCTAAATTAATTCCCGAAATATGCTTTTTCTTACATATACTGAGAACTCACCATGAGAGTGGGCGAGTTAATTTGTTGGAAACACGCCGTGCTATATGGCGAGTTCTGAATGGCTAGGAGCTTGCCATCTATGAGGGCGAGTTTCCATCACAATAAAAAAATTTGAAAAAGTAAAATTAACAAATAGTTATTAAATAAAAGTGACAGCCAAAAAAATGATTTCAAATAAGGAAATTATATTTATTGAAATTATTAATAAAGAGATTGAAACTATCTATCTACCTCTCTTTGGTCTGCTAATTGACTCTCCCCCATATATATATTTACATAAATTATGTATGAATATATAAATTATCTATCATATCAAAAAGAATCTGATTTCCTATGCATCTATCACATCTCTCGGGTTCCAAAAAATTTAGTAGTCGTTAGTCAAATATTATCTGTCATGTCAGAAGGTGAATTTCCAACAAATATTTTTCTTTTTCTATAATAATAAGATAAATGATACAATTTTAGATTTATACTTGAATAAATATTATAGATTTTCAATTTTTGATATGATAATGATGATATATGCTGATAGTTTAAAGTTATTTTGAGTTTTGGGTATGTTGTGTGAGTATATTAAATTTAGTATAGATATAAATATACTAATATTTAAAAATTAGATATAAAATATTAAATAACTTTGATTTATATATAAGTCTTTCGATTTAGTATAGATAATAACTAATAGATTTTTGGAACCCGAGAGATGTGACAGATGCATGGAGAATTAGATTTCTTCTAGCACGACAGATAATATTTGACTAATGACTACTAGATTTTTTAAAATTCGAGAGATGTGACAGATGCATGAAAAATCAAATTCCTTCTGACACGATAGATAATTTATATATTTATACATAATTTATGTAAAAATATATATATAGGGGATAGTTGATTAGCAGATCAAAGAAGGGTAGATAGATAATTTCAATCTCCTTATTAATAATATTAATAAATATCATTTCCTTCTTTGAAATTATTTTTTTTACTTTCACTTTTATTTAATAACTATTTATTAATTTACTTTTTTATATTTTTTCTCAAAGTAGGAACTCACCATTAGAGATGGCGAGTTTGAGTTCCCAATATATTTGCTTTCTCGCCAGCTCAACTGGCGAGTTCTCAACGCAAAATAAAAAAAAAGCACATTTTCGGAATTAAATTGAAAACGGCGCATATCAAAAAATAAAAAATTTATCTATATTCGTATAAAAAAGCCTAAAATTATATTGTAAAAATTAGCTATAAGAATTAAATTATAAAAATTAAAAATTATGTTTTTGAAAAGAAATTTTCATATATTCAATTTAATTTAATATAATAATAAATGCAATTTTTTATGTGCGAGGAAAACACTGAAATAGCAAACCTACAAAATTTTACGAGAAAAAACATTTACCGGGAAAAATTGTTGCATGTAAAAAAATGAAAAATTCATAAAATAAACTGAATTTTGAAAAACTGATTTAATGTGAACTAAACAACAATATTTGAAGAATTTTAAAAATTATAAGCTCAAAAAAATCCTACCAAAAAAATTTATGGAGTAGAAAAATCCATAAAAAAATTTTGAAACTCATTGAATAAATGAAAATTTTCAAAACTGATTTAATATGATTTAAACAATAATATTTAAAGAATTTTGAAAATTATAAACTCAAAAAAATCTTTCCAAAAAAATTTATGGGTAGAAAACTCTGTATCTTGATAACAAAAAGATTTTAAAACTCATAAAATAAATTGAATTTTCCAAAACTGATTCAATATGAATTAAATAATAATATCTAAAGAAATTTAAAAATTAGAAACTTGAAAAAATCTCACCAAAAAAAAATTACGAAGTATAAAACCTATCTTGGTAATAGAAAAAAAATCTAAAACTCATAAAATAAATTGAAATTTTCAAAATTGATTTAATATAGATTAAATAATAATATTTAAAGAATTTTAAAAATTATAAACTAAGAAAAACCTTTCCAAAAAAATTACAGAGTAGAAAACTTTGTATTTCAGAAACAAAAGAATTTCAAAAGAAAAATGCAAAACTGATAAAATAAAAGAAAATTTTCTAAACTGATTTAATATGAATTAGATAATAACATTTGAGGAATTTTAAAAATATATATAAACTTAAAAAATCTTTCTGAAAAAATTCATGGAGTAGAAAACTTCGTATTTCTAAAACGAACATAATTCTAAAATCAGCCTTACTCTTTGGCAATTTGCATAATGTCATAAAATATCCCTTGTCATTGGCTATTTGGGTCTAAAAATTTTCTCTAAATTGAATCACAACCAAAGTTGAAGCGTGGTATGAATTCTGATGATTTTTAGTACAAGAAACATGTTTGAATTATATTTTCTATCAATGGTGCAAGGCTAAGAAAGAGCTCAAACTAGGCAAAAATGCCTTGTTGTATCAATACAAAACATCTTGTATAGATATTTATGGTAATTTTTACCCATGAATATCCATATAATGAAGCATGTATCGATACCAAGAGCCAAAAAAAGTTTTTAGTCTCAAAACTTAGAGGTGTGTATCAATTTTAGCTACTACCAAGTTTTTTATTGATACAAACATGTTAAGTGTCGATACCATCCATTAGGTCTCGATACCAAACCCTCATGTATCAATTCTACATATGAACATTTGAATCTCATGCTTCCAATAATGCTCAAAGCAATTGCCTCTGATGCCCTGGATGATGGCCTCTAATGCTTTAGATGATCCCCAGACAAAATAGGGTGTCTACAGATACCACAGCCAAAAAGATCGATACTTGACCTTTTGTATTTATATAAACAATGCTTTTTTTTTTTTGGATTTTGACTATGTGAAAGCTTTGTATCAATGCCTTTATGCAATGTATCGATACCCAATTGAGCAAATATGGATTTTATACACATCTAGCTTCCCAAACTTCTTACCTATGCTCATCTAAATAACCCTGAGGATAACTCAAAAAATGACCTCTGATGCCTTGAATGTTAGCTTGGACAAAATAAGGTGTCTATAATCGCCTTTTTTTTGCTATTACTAAGTACTCAAAATAAGGAAAAGACTGATAGACACTATTTTATCTAGGACATGCTTGTTGTTACCCTTTGCTGCTACAATGAAAAGAACAAAATTAATGCAACATTTGGATAAAAACAATATTTTGGTGGCAATTTTGAGATTTTACAAGAAAAGAGAAGTTTAAATTTTGTATAAGAAATCTAGACTGTGATCTTAGGCTTGACCTATCACTAGGTTTAACTTAAAATTGATAGAATGCTAATATGCTAAACCAAAACCAGCAATATCTAACTTTAAAAGGATTTTTTGACAAATTTTGGATAAAAAACCTAGACTATAATTTTAGGCTCAACCTATCCCTGGGTTTAACTTAAAAATGATATAATGCCAATGCGTCAAGTCATAGCTAGTAGCATTAGACTTTAAAAGAATTTCTTGGCAAGTTTTAGATAAAAACCTAGACTATGACCCTAGGCTTGGCCTATCCCCAGGTTCGATTTAAAAAAGATGAAATGTGAATGTGCGAAATCATGGCCATCAACGTTCGATTTTGAAAAGGATTTCTTAATAGGTCTTAGATAAAAAACATAGACTATGGCCCTAGGCTCAACCTATGTTAGTATAAGCCTTGTAAACCTATTGAATTTACTTGTAACACGCTAACTTTTAGTTATTTCATGTAAAATACATTATTATTAGTTTAATGTAATGAGGTATTTTTTTATCCATTAGTTTGACTATAAATTGTTATTAATAACTTATGAAGATAAAGCCTATGAAACATATTATTTGATCCTTATGCATTAAAGACACATTTCTTAAGCCGTTTTTGGCTATTGTATTGTCAAAACATGGCATTTATAATGCATAAAGACTGGCATATGTAAGCCTCTATTCATATGATGCATGCAACTTGTATCATAAGTTAAATTATAGAGATACTTGGGAACATCATACGGGTACTTTTTATGGTAACAACTTCACTGAACATGACCTGCTATAAGAGTTCCATTTGGTATTTCACTCAAATGTTTATGGAAAATACTCTCATGTGTCTGTAGTGTAAATAATCCTTATACTTGTGACACTAGGTCACCTTATATGTGAATTATCATATTTAGAGATCATCATAAACGAGTTTACAATGGATGGAGACTAAAATAAAGGTGGTTTTGGGAATGATATAAAACATACTAAAGGTGAATGAGTGGTCCAAAAAGGATTTATCACCTTAAGTGATTCGAAAGGACATATCTCACATTTTCTTGGCCCGTGTTAACTCAATGACCTTGGCCAAGGCAATATTGATTATGGAGTTAATGCATAGGGATATCCTACTAATATAGAATGGGCTAAGAGTAGACATTAAACCATGCTCTTGCTAAGTCTGAGATATACGATGAAAAGATTAAATTACACTGACATACTATGCACTAAAAGGCTTGTCAAATCATATTGACCTTTATGGCATTTGGTGGCCATGATGCATTGGTAGATGCCCCTCATGGTTTATAAATATAAATATTCTTACCAAATTAATATATATTTATTGCCAACATGTTAATGGGCTAATAGGTCACACACATAAAGGTGATTTTATGGAATTAAAATGGGATTAGATTAAATCACAAAGATATTGATCTTTTAGGGACTTGATTAAAAAGTTTAATTAATCTTAGGGGTTTAAGTGCAATTATAGCATACATTTAATGTGCACTAAATCTAACTATATATATTAATTTTTTTATCGTCCTTTATAATGAGGTTAATGCCTTTTTCTTTGAGAAATAGGTTTAGCCGCATGGCAAAGACCTTAAAAAAGAAAAAAAAACCTTTTCTTTTTTGATTTATTTTACACAGCAAAGGTGTTTGATCAAGGGGAAGGTTTAGGAAACATAGGTTATTAGCATGGTTCCTACCAAAACATAATCTAAACCTTGCAAAGGTTTCTTGAGTCAACCAAGTGGATCACCATTAGAGGTTAAACAATTAGATGGGTTTGGATCACAATAACTGAGCTTGGTGTGCAGCTGTAGACACCTCATTTTCTTTGAGCCAATTTCTAGCATCCTGAGACATAATCAAAAGATGATAGAATTAAAAAAATGAAAAAAATAAAAATGAAGATGATATTAGGCACTATTCGACGATAGGGCCGAGGCGAAAATTTTTTTTTGGAAGGTCTGAAATGCTTATGGGTTGTATTAAAGGAAAATGTAAAAATGAGGCATCAAAGGTCATTATACGAGAGTCACCAAAGTCATATATAGTATCCATACATGAGGGTTTGGTATTAATACTTAAGGTGTTATCTCAATACCTAGTATGTTTGTATTGATACATGGTTTGCCAGTAGCTGAAGTTGTGATTTTTTGGCAAAATGTATTGATACACAAGCAAGGGTATTGATACAAATCCATGGAAAATCGATAAAGGCCTCTAAATCTCGAGATTGGAAATAATTTTTTGCTCTTGGTATCAACACACACTTCATTGTATTGATACTTATAGGTAAAAATTACCTTGTTTATCGATATAAAATGTTTTGTATCGATACACCAAGGCATTTTTGCCCAAATTGAGCCATATTTTAGCCTTTGAAAATTTGATTCAAACACATTTCTTGCATAAAAAATCCTCATAATTCATACCAGGCTTCAGCTATGGGCTTGTGATTGGATTTAACAAAATTTTTAAGGCCCAAATAGCTAATGACAAAGGACATTTTCATGAAATATATGGTTTGTCAAAGAGCATGCTTGGCTTTTCAAAAAGTTGTAGGCTGTTACAACCTTTCTACACCACTACTCTACATGGCAGAACCAATGGAAATAAGAGTAGCTGAGCATAGTACTTGGAGTTATCCCTTAATACATGAATGAAAGATAAAATGCCATTGTTTTGTCTCTAACAAGCATTGGCTAAACCTGAATTTAAAAGGAGGCTAAAGCTGGCTGAGCCAACTATCAATTATTTTTTCAGCAATCTCAAGGGAAAAAAAACCTTCAGCAACCTTTAGCCTTAAAAACACTCCTAAATGTTGTTCTATTGCCTTTCACCCTCAACCTTTTTCTATTCTCATAGCTCTTTAAAATCCCCACTAAAAACACTTTTAAGACCCTCTATTCCATTCATCCTTCCTCTCAAAACTTTCTTACTTCAACACCCTACCAAAAAACTCTTTTCTTTAATTATTTCCTTGCATATTGACATAAAAAAGTAAGCCTAAAGTGTTGCTCAAAGAAAAAGGCTAAAGCTTGAGGCTTTTGGTATATTTTCTCACCTAGCTCTATTTCTTTTCTCATTTTTGGCACTTGCATCATTTTAGTAAGCCATTTATGCTGTCATGACCATCTTAGGACTCCAACACATTGCTATTGCCTTGATAGTTTTAGGATTTTGATGCTTTTGATGCCTTAATGTTGCTTGATAAGCTAAACATCTTTCTTTCATTTTGTCATTAAAGCAGTCCCTTATTCATGCATTTTCTATCATGTTTCACTTATTTTTACATGCTTAACACATGCTTGAATGCTACTCCTGACATGCATTAAGTATGTTCATGCATTTTCTTGCATTTTAAGGAGTCTCATGGCATAAAAATACTGTATTAGAAATTCCAACATGTTTTTCTTTGCTTAAATATGTTCACGCCATCTTCCTCAGCATGATTTTTGATGCCGTTCATGGAGTTATCATTTCCATGCATCCTACTTGTCACTTTCTTGCACTTTTCATCATTTTTTCCATGTCAAAATGACATCTTTGTGTGTTTGCATGTGTTATCCATGTTCATCTTCAGTTATGTTGTAGTTTGTTCATAACATCTTTGCCAAGATCTTGCTCGTTTGCTAGAAATCTGATTTTCAAAAAAACATTTATCCCAAAGTTCAATTCATGCTACCTCAAATAGATGAAGAGTAGCATGGGTTTAATGTTTTCATAAAATTGGTTTTCTAATCTTAGGGATAAATTAAATATTTCAAATCTAGATTCATGGTAGAATAAGTTTAAAGATGTTGTTTTTCAAACAAACATGGCCCTTTTAGTGGATAAAAGACATATATTAAGCCTTGATCTTAAGTTTAACACCTTTATGGTGGCATGGTCAATGGGTTGTTTCATTGTCCCAAACTACTTTGAGATTATGGAATGACCTTGTGATGCATATGTCATTCTTTTCCTTGTGTTATGGACGTTCGAACATCGAATGTCCATAACTCGAGTTCGACCCTAAGAAACTTAAAAAATCTAATAACCCTTTTTTTTGCTCTAGCAGCATGAAAAATTATTTTCAAACCATAAATGATTTTTCTAGAAATTTTTTTATATTTTCCCTTAACATGCCTCGAATTATCTTTCCAAAGGTGTCTTGTTTATGCTTGGATCATCCTATATGAGAAAGTTATGGTTTTTTAAACCTTTGCTATTTAGAACCCTTAGGATTAGTGCAATACATTTTGTTTGGGCTAAAAATCATATGATTTTTCTATATTATTTACATATTTTCTCATAAATTTTGCAAAACTTCCTCTCGAAAAAGGTATTGTTCATGATTTAATGATTCTAGATAAGCTGATAATGGTTTTTCAAATTCCATCATGCCCTTTCTCTTATACATGCTGCCAATGTCTAAAGAAGCCTAATTCTAAAAATTAATTCTACCTAAAAGATGTTTTCTTGGATTTTTAAAATATTTTTATATTAGTCTTCATCAAGTAACCTTTCAAACGATAGCTCACTAATCCTTTGAAGCCTTCTAATGAACCCAAAATAAAATCTACGAAGGGAGACAGTGTGAAGCTACCTCTATTTTCTCTAGAATTGAAATTAACCCAGTCCCCTGAATCGCCATCATCGAGACGTTTGAAGTTTTCAAAATGCATATGATTGGCTCCTCTCTAACACAAACCATTTAGGCTCGGATCAAGGCTCAAGACAAAATTATTGTATTCAAATCTTTGGTTCCTTATTTTCAAAATACTTTTTTAAAACATCTTTGGGGATACTCCTACCTTATCTCTTTGAGGGGATACTCCAACCTTATTTTTCACTCAAAGACTTGAATTTTCTCTCTTGGATTTATTTGAGACTCCTAATTATTTTTCTAAATCATCATAAATTTTCATTCTTGGGGATATTGCAACCCCATCACTTCAAGGGATACTCCAACCCCATTTTGCACTAAAGACTTGAATTATCTCTTTTGGATTTATTTAAGATTTCTAATTATTTTATTACATCATCATAAATTTTTATTCTTGGAGATACTTTAACCTTACCACTCTGAGGAAACACTCCAACCCTATTTTTCACTAAAAGACTTGAATTTTCTTTTTAAGATGTATTCTAAATTCTTAATTATTTTCCTAAAATATCAAAATCTTTATCTTTGGGAATACTCCAACCCTACCTCTCCGAAGGGATACTCTATCCCTACTTTTACATGAAAAATACAAAAATTTTCTCTCTTCAAGATATCTCAGATTATTTTAATTGAAATATTTTTTTTGTCTTTTCAAATTACCATCAATCTAAACCTGTCTACAAATTGTCATCCTGATTATTCAATAATTGAAGACAATTACAAGATACATCTTGATCGTCCCTTCTTTTTATGTTCTTTTGTTTGTGAAATCATTATATTATTTTTGTTTTAGTAACACGTTTCCTTTAGTGACTATGGTACATTCATATTTAAAATTTGTTTTCAAAAAAAAATTTTACAAGGCAATGTTCCATGTTGGTATCTCTCTAATGCTTAATTTGGAATATTTGAATTTCCAAAAATTTTACAATGCATAGGTGATATAAAGTTTTCTATCGAACCCAAAATTTGTAATTTCCATAAAAGTTCATGCAATAAATAGGACTATATCTAAATAATGTCTAACTGAAGCCAATTAAATCAAAATTGAAATAAAATATAGTTAGCAAGTAGTAATTTCAAGCATCATGGGGGCATTAATCTTTCTCCCATGTAACCAACTCCCAAACCTAACCAATAAATCTTTAGACCTTATAGAACCTTAAGATCAATGTTTTGAGTTTTGTAACTTAAGATATTGTTTTCAATAGGCATCCAACCATGCCTTGCTCGAAATGGTTAGTGGTGACTCCAAATTTATGGTTACTTCCCAGTAACTTTCCAATACTAGTTAGATGAGTGAATCATTTGATAGTCTCTCTGCCCTCCATATTATCATCCCTAAAACAAATCTTAACTAAGGGATAACTCAAAGGCTCTAACCAAACACCATATATCTTTTAAATCAAGCTTTGGATCATTCGGAGAGAGAAAAAAAGGGTACATGGCAATAGCTTAATGACTCCACTATGAAATCATTTAGAGAGTTAAGCCTACGACTAGCTATACTCGCTCTATTCTCAGTTTTTTTAAATTCCATCATTATTTTGTTGTACTCCCATTTTTATCTTTATCTATTAACTTTTTATCTTTTATGGTTTTTGCCCCATGATTGTTAGGGACTATTTTGTTCCTGAAGAAATATTGACTCGAATAAGTGTAGTATTATGGGGGGAAAAATAAAAGGTTTGGTTGTTTTCCCAACACAAGTCGTGCCCTTGCATGTGCATTAACTTTTTCCACCAAGCACCATGGTGAGGTTATGGTCTTAATTATTAGGAAAAAGTGAGCCATTTGCCTTTATGAGTATCCTTTCGCATAGGTATGGCGAGAGCTTCCATGGTGTAAATTACCTATGTCTCTCGTGAGTACCCTTCATATTTGCATAGGGAAATACACCACTAAATTAAACTTGTTTTGCATAACTCGTGATGGGCCTAGGATCAGCGTGCCTCAGCTGTCTTTATTAAATGAAGGAATGATTTAGATAGAAATCTAGGCGTCAACCTAAACCTATATAGTTAACCCTATAAGCCAAACCATGTCAAACCATATAAAAGTGCTCTAAAATAACCCAAAGAAAAGGGTCATTCAGGGAAACACTTCTTACCTTTAGTCCTATATACCATGTTACAAAGGCAATAATAAACATTGTCGCCCTTATTTGTTATTTGATCTCAAAATCATTTTTAGGGTATGCTGTTTATTTTAAGTGGTGACAAACGGATGCCACCAATAATGCCCTATGTTATCATGAAAACAAAATCATATCTAACCAAAATAAATTGGTATGTTGTCTAAAAGACTATGTAGCATATGCATCTCATAAGTGGTGATGAATGAATGCCACCATTCAATTTGTCAGTCTTGTCCTTGCAAGGTATCATTTCATCTTCTTGAAATTTTAACCCAAAAATACCATTATGCTATCCGATTGTTATTAATTATCGTGTTCACCCTTAGGCATTATACCACCTATTGTTAGGGCTATTTTTATGATGCATTTTGTTGCTACTTTTTATATGTACCTTTATTTTTATGATTATTATTCCATGTGGTCACTAACTTGTTTCCCTTTTGTTTTTCTATTTGTTGCATGCACAATTCATTATAATCATCATCATTATAGGACAATTGAACAATGGTTCAGTGTTCATCAAGGGGAGTATGTCATGGAGCAATAGTCCACTTCAGATCTAAAGCTTGTTGGGAAGTCCAAGCATGGTCTGAGCACCGACAATGTGAAGATGAAGATGTTTTCAAACCTGGGTACATCTGAACAATGCAAGAAAGGGTCAAGATAAGGTACTGTCAAAATGATTGGTAAGATTTGAAGCATATATGGACTAGTTAAGATAATTCCAAAAGGAATTCATGAAAAAATAGATAGACAGAGCTTTTTTTTGCTATAGGTTTATTAGATGTTCATCTATTGCAAGCAACATCTCAGTTTTGGAACCTAGCATATCAATTTTTCACTTTCAATCATGAAGATTTGGTCCCCATAGTTTGACGAGCACACTATACTACTTAATATTAAGAAGGTTAAAAATGATATAATATACTGTAAGGCCTAGCATCCCTAACTTTTAAGAAAATATTAGCTCAGATTCTCTGGGTAATAAAGTCCTAGATGAAGGATTGTATCAAGATAAAAGGGAACAATGAGTGCATCTTAGGAGCCAATTTGAAAAAAGCAATGGCAAGTATCACTGATATCAAAAAATTTAAGATATTTATGCTCTGGCAATATATAGTCTGGTCATATTTCTAAAAGCACTAGGCTATGTTGAAGTTATGATAGTAGATCTCTTTTCTCGATTATGTTGTAACAACAATCTCGTATCCGCCATCATTATTGAAACTATTTGAGCTCTCAGCTTTTATAAGAAAATAAGTATAGGTCAGTTCATCAGATGCATGCCACTTCTCCATATCTGGCTTGTCAGTCATTTATGCCTTAAAGAAAAAAGGATGTCATACAACTTCTTACCTAACTTCAACCTTATCTTCAAGGTCTTTGAGAAGGAATGGCCATAAGACAAGTCTAAAGAACAATGGATCCAAAAATTTTGGAACCTCAGTGAGGAATAGGTGAGATAGAAGGCCTTTTGATTTTTAAACACAAATAATCATATGTCAATATGGAGATTATAGTTATGTGCTATTCATGGAATTATGGGGAAGCACTAGTTATGCACCCATCCTAGTTCTGCGATAATTTCAATGTAATAATTTATTCCCTTTGTCCAACACCTAGAGTAGTGGGATTTTAGCTACGGTAAGCCTGATTACAAGTCGAAAGCTTAGCTAGTTTTTTATGGTTAGGGACAAATCCGTTGCATAGAGAAGTGTTGGAAAGAAAGTAGTATAACCTTGGGATATGATGATTTAAAAGATCCATCGCATTAATGATGGCTTGCCCCTATCTAGTGTTGGAACATCCTAAATAGTAGTTGATGAATTTCCCTCTGAGATTGAATTGCTTAAGCAAGAGTTCGAAGAAGAAAATACAACCTTCCCCAAGAAAATTGCTCACTTAAAGGAATAGAAGAGTCAATTGCAAATAAACCTCTATCTCTAGGATAGCAAGCTGAACAGGGCTGTCAAAGAGAAAAACTACTTCAAAGAGGATCTCCAGAGTTTAAGGAAAGACTATGTCACCCTTAGCAAAACAAGCAAGTCTTGGTGCCTGGGTAAGTCATCAATTGGGTGGAAGGCAAAAATTACTACATTTGAGAAGGAACCACATCGATGGAAAGAAACGGTTATGGTCAATAGGGAAAAGCCTATTAGAACCCGTGCCCTTGCTTCAACTTACTAAAAAATGAATCAGCAGCTAGAAGCTTGGGTATGGGATTTAAGAGTAAGCCAGGTTGAGAATAAGGCTCTGACACTTAGAATTTAGGATTTAGTTAGGTTGAGAATAAGGCACTGACACTCAAAATTTAGGACTTAGAGTATTTTTTTCAAGCTCACCAAGGGCAAGTTGATGAATTAATGAGAGTCTTTGAGTAATGAAAGCAAGATTCCTTGACATGTGACATCTTACCCATCGGAGCCCATGAACAAGAATTATTATATTTTATGGAATATGTGATCAAGCAATGTAATCGTGTTAGGCATTTTCAAATGTAATCGAGTGTAATTGGGATAGTCTAACTGCATGTCTTCTAATTGAAATTAGGATATCTTCTAATTGCATGCTGATCTTTATCTCATCGAACATGCTTATGACACATGATAAAAGTCTAATCTGATAATAATCTAAAGTGAAGATGCTTTGAAACATGGAATCTACAGTTTGCCATCAGCATAACACCTGCAATCGCCAAAAAACAATGGAGATTGATCACCAAGCCTGCATTGACTGACTTGAACTTATGTATAAGGAATCCCAAGAGTAGTCACTCTATAAGAATGAGGAACTCGAAGCACAGATTACAGAATTGAATAAGCTACTGTTTAAGGTTTTGAAGGAGAAAAGGTGAATAAGCACTCTTGATGTAGAAAAAAACCAGCCAATCTAAAATGCAACTTGAATGGTGGTACTAAAGCCACCAACACTTAAAAAGGGGCATTGCATGGATAGCATCCTCTAACAGTAAATATCCCATCTACTCAACCATTCATTTGCATTAACCTTGTAGCAGCATTCCATCGAGTTTAAGGTTTTTAGGGTGCAGGCTCTTTACTGCTAGGCCTATAGTTTCAGATCTCGATGAGCAAATGGAACAAGAAAACATAAAAAGGTCCTTGGAAAATGATAAAGGCTTAAACAAGTTTCAATCATAAGAAAAACACCTTTATTCTATTGAAGAAAGTGATAAATTTGAGGTTGTAGATGCAAAATCTTTGGGATTAGTTTCTAATCTTGTTATCCCACCTAAATTCAAAGCGTTAGATTTTGAAAAGGACAATGGGACTACTAACCTTATGGCACACTTTCGCATGTATTGCTGTAAGATGGCCAGGTATGAGAAGAATAAAAAGCTATTGATCCATTCTTTTTAAGATAGTCCAACTAAAGTAGCAAACCATTAGCATATAAGGCTTGATCCCTTAAGAATTCAGACATGGGTTGATTTGGCTCGCACCTTCCTTATTCAATATAAACATGTATCTAATTGCGCCCTAAATCATCTTTTCTTTATGAACATGGAAAGGAAAGCCTTTGAGAGTTTTAGGTAGTATGCTTAGAGTTAGAGAAAGAAAGCGACTCAAACTCACCCTCTTTTGATCGAGAAAGAGATGATGGTGACATTTATCAGCACTTTGTAGACTCCTTACTACAAAAGGTTAGTGGGAAATGCTATGAAAAATTTTGTCGATATGGTTATATCGGGCAAAATGATTGATAACGCTATCAAAAGTGGCAAGATATCCATTGGAGAATCATCTGTGTTGGTTAAGAAGTCAACAACTAAGGGTAAAAAGAAGGAAGTGAATACTCTTAGCAAAATTCATGCTAGATTTAATCAAAATCCATATTCGGTGTAGAGTATGTACTTCCCCAACATGTTGCATCTAGGTTTTAACACCTTCTCATTGATGCCATAACTAGTCCATTCTACTGGGATCATTCTAATAAAGAGCTTCATGATGAATTCTATTTAAAACATAGCCCAGAGTACACAATCCTATAACACAAACAATACAAGAGCTCTAAATAATCAGCAACCACCCCAACAAAGAAAACACTTTGGGCTAATTCCTTACTTCCACAAAGAAAATTACTCCCGTCTATTAGCAGGTCAATTAATGGCCCCTGTATTCATAAACCCAAGGTTACTCTCTCTACCTCAAATGATATAATGAAAATGCCTATTATAAGTACCAAGCTGGGGCATAAGGTCACTTTATTGAGAATAGCATCTTATTTATGAGGAAGATAACCATGCGAAATCAAGAATGAACGCGATGATCAAAGGGAAAAGATTTTGGGTCAAAAAAACATTAAAGAAGTCAAAACCCTGATGAACAAGATTTCGCAAGCCTTTGTCAAAGCTAGAATAGTGTCAGATGTTAAAAACCAAAGCATAAAAACCAGTGAACCATCCTATCGTAACTACAATCAAAAGCATATTCTTCAGCGATATCCATTTTTCCTTAAAATAGTCCAAGGGATGATGAACTGGTCTAAAATTAAGTTTTGTAAGGAGCTTGAAGAGTACATATGTCCCGTCTATTAATGCCATAGATGAAGAATGACTTCCCATGAACGATTTCAAGTTGTTTCTTTCTCATAAACATGGAAAAGAGAGCTAACAAAAGCTTCAAGCAATATACTTTAAGATGGATGGAAGAGGTTGCCTAGATTCATCCCTTGCTAATAGAGAAAGAAATGATGGTTAGATTTATTAGCACATTACAAGTGCTTTATTATGATAAGGATTGACAAGAACCTAACAAGCTCTACAGATGTAGTTATGTTGTGTGGAATGATCGATTATACTATAAAGAGGGGTTCAAGCAAAGGAAATATTTTTAAATGGAAAAGAAAGTTAAAGCCAAACAAATACTAAAATCTAGTATTTGAGCTACTTCATTTCAAACTCATATTGAATTAGATGCAAAGTAAAGTGGCTGTTGAGAAAAACTGTAAGGTCGAAGAAAACATAAGTGAGGTTAAAACGTTAATAAATTTGGTTTGGCAAATCTTGGTACAAGCCAAACTAGTCAATAGGGTTGAAAGAATGAACTGATGATTTCTATGATTTCTTTACAGTCTATGGCCATACTCTTCAAACATGCACAAAGTTTTTTTGCTATGTTTCAAAGGATGACAGATGAGGGCAGCATCAAATTCTATGATAAAAAGCAAGCCTTAAATACCAAGTTCACAAATGCAACACCATTTGTTAACACTATGGAAAAAGAAAAGAATAATCCTTCTTATGAGATTGAAAGGCCATTAGTTTTATTTGACAACAAATCGAGCACTCAGGCTACCCTTGTTCAACCTACGCTTAAAATGATTATTTGACTTACATCTTCCTTCTTTTATAAGGATAGCAAGGCTATTCCCTGGAACTATAAAAGCAAAACCGTAATCATTGGAGAATCTAGTCACCAAATAGCAAATATTAATCTCTCAAGGGTAAGCCACCTAACTCAGAGTGGCAGATGTTATGCCCTAGATGCATCCAGAGGTGAAACTTGAATACTACTTCTGTTTCTTAAGCCCCAAAGTCTGCAACTAAAGACTTAGATTCGATAGCTATCAAGGAGCTAATGAATGAGAAGGAAGCTAAAAAATTACTTAAGTTTATCAAGCATAGCAAATACAACATCATTGATTAGTTGAATAAGCAACTTGCCAAGATATCTGTGTTATCGGTTCTATTGAATTTTGAAGCTCATAGAAATGCCCTCTTTAAGGTCTCGAATAAGGCATATGTTCCTCCTAACATCCCACTAGGCCAGTTAGATCGCCTTGTAAGCAACATCACTGCTGACAACTATATATCTTTCAGTGATAGTGAAATCACTCATGGAGGAAAGGGAAACTACAAAGGCTTTCACATCACTACATACTGCAAAGGCAGCACATTGCCCAAGGTACTCATTCATAATGGGTTAGCTTTAACTATAATACTTGTATCATGCATAAACAAGCTCCTTATTAACAAATCTCATATCCAAAATAGTCATACGGTGGTGTGAGCATTCGATAAAACTTGCAAAAACATTATGGGAAACATCACTATTCTACTCCAAATTGGCCTATGCACTTACAAAATAGACTTCCATGTGATGAATATTGCTCAATCATATGACTACTTGCTGGGAAGGCTTTGGATTCACTCTGCGAAGGTGCATCATCATTACATCAGAAGTTAACATTTATCTTTAAAAACAAAGTCATTTCTATTAGGGCAGAAAAAGATATCATTATTGCTACCTTAACCAATGCCCCATATATCGAACCAGATGATGAAGTCCTAGAATCTTCGTTTCAATGCTTTGAGTTTGTCAATGCTACTTATGTCAATGAGTGGTTACCAAGGCTTAAGGCTTACCTATCAAAGAGCACTCACACAAATCTAAAGTTAACTATTGGTAAAGGTGCCCGGGCTGGAAAAGGACTCAAAAAACACCTTCAAGAGATTGCTAGAACCTTGAAAGTTATCAACCAAATCAATAAAAGAAAGTTAGGATTCAAGGCCAGGGCAAGACAGAATGCTCAAAAAAATTGAGAAAAAATAGTGGCCCATCTGTTGGGATAAGACGCGAGATATGAACCAATGATATTCCCACGTCTTTGAGAAAGTTTTCATCTAGGAAGACATGTGAATATCTTCTCCTTTAATTTTATGCTTATATTGAACAAGACATTTGGGGATCTATCTAACGATGCAGTTGATAAGCTAGAAACATCAATGATAGACTAAAAGACTAGTCGTGCCCTCTAGGATTTATTCCAAGTGTTTGGACTAAAACTAAGATTCTTGTACTATTCAAGTCCATTTCAAAGTAATGCTATGAACTAAACCTACATGCTTCTACCTAAAAGCATTGTAAGATCCTTTGTATAGGCATCTTTTTGTTAAGTATTATCAATGAAAAGGACTAAGCATTATGTATTTCATCTTTTGTGTTCATAGTTCTTGCCAACTGTTATACCTTTCTCTACATATTTTTCTGCCTATATTATTCCTTTTCTATATTTTCATGTACCCCAATGAAAGTGACATGAATATTTATACTAAAACTTTGGATATCAATTTTAAGTAACCAATCTACAGTAGTAAGGTTGAGTTTGAGGGTGATTTTGAAGAGAACCACATACCTCCAAAACTTTTATTACTGATTAAACAAGAAAAAACTAGATATTGCTTCATGAAGAACCCACTAAAACTATAAACCTGGGAATAGAACAAGACCAGAAAGAAGTCAAAACTAGGACCTTCATAAAACCATCAACTTCAGCTGAACTATAAGTCTCCTCCAAGAATATCGAGATGTGTTCACTTGGTCCTATTAGGACATGCCTGGATTAGACACCAACATTATAGTCCATAAACTTCCAAACTCGAGTAACAAAAGCTTAGAAGGATAAAACCTAAAATGCTTCTAAAGATTAAAGAAGAAGTAAAGAAACAACTTGAAGCAAGATTTCTCAAAGTAGACAAATATCTTGAATGGGTACCTACTATGGTCCCAGTTCTTAAGAACAATAGTAAAATGCGATTGTATGTAGATTATAGGGACTAAGCTAAGCTAGCCCAAAAGATAATTTCATTTTTCCCCATATTGATACCCTAGTAGATAACACTGCCAAAAAAGCACTATTTTCCTACATGGACAAATTTTTAGGTTATAAGCAGATAAAAATGGCAATTGAAGACATGAAAAAGAGCACCTTCGTGATCTGTGGGGTACTTTTTACTACAAAGTGATACCTTTTAGGCTCAAGAATGCTAGGGCAACCTACCAAAGGGTGATGGTAACATTGCTCCATAATCTCATGCACAAAGAAATCGAGGTCTATATGATCACCAAATTGCAAAAAAAGAGTGAATATGTGGCCAATTTGTTAAAACTTTTCAAACAGCTTCACAAATACTAGCTCAAGTTAAATCTTACAAAATACACATTTGATGTCACATTTGGCAAACTATTAAGCTTTATTGTGAGCGAAAAAGGAATAAAAGTCGATCCCAGCAAGGTCAAGCCCATTCAAAATATGTCGTTACCTTAAACTCAAAAAAAAATAATAATAAAGAGCTTCTTGGAATGTTTGAATTACATAGCTCGATTTGTATCTTAGTTGACCAATAAATACGATCCAATCTTTCGGCTATTTCAAAAACAAAATCCCAGGAAATAGAATGAAGAATGCCAAAAAGCTTTTGTAAAGACAAGCATTACCTTTTGAACCCTCTAGCACTTGTATCACCAGTGCCCGATTAACCTCTAATCCTGTACTTATCAACTTTTGACAAGTTGATAGGTGTATATTTGGTCAACATGATGAGTCAGGTAAGAAAGAATAGGCTATCTACCATTTGAGCAAGAAGTTCATAGAATGTGAAAATAACTATTCAATAGTACAAGAAGTTCATAGAATGTGAAAAAGCTATGTTGTGCTCTAGCTTGGACTACCTGAAGGTTAAGGAAAAATAAGTTATACCACACTACATCACTGATCACTAAACTCGATCCCATTAAGTATTTGTGCAAAGCTCCTGCCTTGTCAAGTAGCCAGGTGGCAAGTCTTGCTTTCTAAGTACGACATCATTTATGTGAACCAGAGACCCATTAAGGGTAGTGCAATAGCAAACATTTTGGCAAGTGGAGCAATGGATGTATCAGCCTTTAGACTTTGAATTTCTTGATGAAGACTTGATGTACATATCTGCAGCATAGAATAGTATTGAGTGCAGCTCATCTTCGAAAATGTACTTTGATAAGGCTTTGAATGCATTGGGGCATGAATCAGGGCAATTTTTATCTTACGTGATGGAAATTATTACCTATTTACTACAAGATTAAACTTCGACTGCACCAATAATATAATTGAATATGAGGCCTGCATTATGGGGCTCCAAGCAACCATTGAAAATGGTATCCAAATACTGTAAGTATTTAGAGATTCAGCCCTTTTCATCTACCAACTGAAAGAAGAATGTCAAAAGCGTGATGCTAAATTAATTCATTATGGAAGTTTAATCTTAGAACTTAAAAAATAATTCAATGACATCAACTTTTAGCATTAACCTCAGGAAAAGAATCAAATCACTGATGCTTTAACCACCTTATCATCTATGTTCAAAGTTAATCGAGAATCAGACATTACTCCTAGACAGATGACTATTTATACAACTTTAGCACATTTTTAGAATATTAAAGAAGAGAAAAATGGCCTACCATGGTATCATCGCATCCTTTAGTACATCAAGGGTTAGCAACACCCCAAATGCACTATTAAAATTGACAAGAGAACCATCTGAAGAATAGCTACAAGCTTCATTTTGGATGGTGGAGTTTTATACAAGAAAGGTTAGGATCAGGTACTACTTCAATGCATGGATGCCTTCAAAGCCAAAAGAATTCTCAAAGTCTATGAAAGAATCTGCAATATGCATGCTAACGAACACCAAATGGCAAAACAAGTCATGTAATGGGGCTATTATTTGTAAACTCTTGAAAAGACTGCATTGACTATGCTCAAAAGTGACATAAACGCCAAATCTACGTGGACAAAATCCATGTCCTACTGTTACCTCTCATGTTATGATAGCTCCATGGTCTTTTTCCTTATGGGCCAAGGACATTATTAGACCGATTACCTCTAAGGCTTTTAATAGGCACCGCTTCATTTTTGTCATTATCGATTATTTTACCAAATGGGTAGAGGCACCTTCATATGCCAATGTCACTAAATCTGTTATATGCAAATTTGTGAAATGGGATTTTATTTGTAGATATGGTCTTCCCAAGCAAATTATTATTGATAATGCCCATAACCTGATAAATAAAATGATGCAAGCAGTCAACTCTTAGTTCAAGGTCTAGCATCAAAATTTCATCCTATACTGCTTGAAAATGAATAAGGTAGTTGAAGCAACCAATAAAAACATCAAAAGATAGTTGAAAAGATAGTTGAGACATATAAAGATTAGCATAAAAAGTTATGTTTTGCAATACATGCCTATCATATAGCAGTGCAAACCTCTACGGGTGCTAGCCCATTCTCTTTAGTCTATGGCATAGAAGCTATCCTACCTATCAAGGTTAAACTCCCTTCACTCAAAGTCCTAAGGGAATCATAACTTGAACAAGTTGAATGGGTCAAAAACCAATGTGAGTTGCTAACTCTTATTAAAGATAAAAGAATGAAAGCCATATGTCATAGGTATATTTATGAAAAGCATATAATGAGAGCCCATGACAAAAATGCCCATCCTTATTAGTTCTAAGAAGGTGACTTAGTACTCAAACAAATTCTCTCAATCCATAAAAATGCTCGAGGAAAATGGACTCTGAATTTGAAAGGGGCGTATATGGTAAAGCGCCTATTTTTCAAATGAGCCTTGATCTTAACTGAGATGGACGAAGCGACTTACCTTGGTTTCATAAGAAATGAATCTTTTTCTACCATTTTTAGAATTAATGTTTGCTCCTCGATCTGGACAAACACGTATTCACATAATAATCTCCCTTCCTTTCATGATTAGGTACCATCAAAACATTCTCCTCATTGGGATAGAGGATATTGAGTCTTTGGTTTCAAAAGAAAGCATATCCTTCAACCATTTTTAGAATTAATGTTCGATTTTCAATTGGATAAACTATGATTCACATAATAATCTC
>JBBYHM010290197.1:0-10796 GCA_038381775.1 Adansonia rubrostipa | reverse complement strand
AATTTCCATAAAAGTTCATGCATAAAAGGGGATTATATCCAAATAATGACCAAATGGAATTGAATAAGCCAAAACTGAAGTAAGATATAGTTAGTGGCTATCAATTTCGAGCGTCATTGGGGGCTAATCCTTCCTTACACGTAATCAACTCCCTAACCTAACCAATGAATCTTTGGACTTTGTAGCCTTGAAATTAATGTTTCAAGTTTTGTAACTCAGAATATTATTTTCAATCCGCATCTAATCATGCCAAGCCCGAAATGATTGGTGGCAACTTCAAATTTACAGTTACTTTATGGTAACTTTCCAAAAGTAGTTGGATGAGTGACTCGTCCAACGGTCTTTCTCCCCTTCATATTATCGTGTCTAATCCAAACTCTGACCAAGGATAACTCAAAAGCTTAACCACACTGCCATATATATCTTTTAAGTCATGCATACTCACTTCGGATCATCGAGAAAAAAAAAGGGTACATAGTGATAGCTTGACGACTCCACTAGAGACTAAATTAGAGAGTTAGGCCTATAACTAGCTGTGTCTTTCACGGCCTTTGGTTTTTCGGCTTCCATTATTATTTAGATATAATTCTTTTTTTTATTTTCTAACCTTTTACTTTCAATGGCTTTGTTTGATGACTGTTAGGGACTACTATGTTTCCAAATAAATGTTGATTTAAATAAGTATGGTAATATGGGAGTAAAATAAAAGGTTTTATTGTTTCCCTAACACACACCATGCAATTGCATTTGCACTAGATCCCTACCAAACACCAGGGTAGGGTTAGTATCCTAATTATTAGCAGTAAGTGAGCTATCTACGTTCATGAGTAAGCCTTTGTATAAGCATGGAAAGATCTTTCGTGGTGTAAATTACCTATGTCTCTCATTAGTACCCTTCTTTATTTTCATAGGGAAATACATCCACTAAATTGACCCTGTTCCACCAAACCCGTGATGGGCCTAGGATTAGGGTACCTTAACTGTCCTTATTGGACAAAAGAGCGATTTAGATACCAATTTAGGTGTCAATTCAAACCCATATAGTGAACCCTATAAGCCAAACTATGTCAAACCATACCAGAATGCTCCTAGAATAACTCGGAGAATAGGGTATCTTGGAGAAACACTTTTTACCTTCACTTATGTATACCATATTATACAGGTAATTATAGACATTATCGCTATGTTTTTTATTTTATTACATGATTATTTTAGGATATGTTATCATGTTCTACAGGTAACCCTCCTCAATAAATTGGTGATGACAAGCAAATGCTGTCACCTATAATCCACCATAAAAAATCATATATGACCAAAAAAGTCGGAATGCTATCCAAATGATAGCTTAACATGTACCTGTCATAGGTGTTGATGAATGAACATCACCACTTAATTGGTCAGGTTTGTCTTTGTGAGGTATTGTGTCACCTTGCTAAAGGCATTTTTAACTTGGACATGCTATTATGCTATTCGTTTGTTGCTAATTGTTGTGTTTGCCCTCAGGCATCATGTCGCCTATTCTTAGGGTAATTTTTGTGATGCATTTTTGTTGCTCCTTTTTACATATACCCTTATGATTATTATTTCATGCAGTCACTAACTTTGTTCCTTTTTTTGTTTGATACATGCATTATTTTATCATAAGCATTATTATTATGGGGTAATTGGCCAATGGTTCAGTGTTCATCAAGGGGTGTCTGTCATGGACCAATAGTCTGCTTCAAATTTGAAAGCCTTTTGAGAAAGTCTGAGCACGGTCAAAGCATCAACAATGTGAAGATGGAGAGGTTTTCAAACCCGGGTACATCTCAATGATGCATTAAAGGATCAAGATTGTATACCATCAAAATGTTTGGCAATATATGAAGCATATATGGACCAGTTGGGACAATATCAAGATGGAATTATCTATTAAGAAATACAAAGATATAGCTTTTTTACTCCAGGTCCGTTTTGATATTGGTCTATTGCAAGCAACATATCAGTTTTGGAACCCACCATATCAATGTTTCATTTTCTATCATGAAGATTTGGCCCCCAAATTAATGAATACACTGTGTTGCTCAACATAGAAAGAGCCATGACTAATAGAATATAAATGTAAGGCTTTGAACCCTTTAACCTTTAAGAAAAGATTAGCTCATATTATCGGGGCAACAGAATGTTGGATCGAGGATCATATCAAGACGAAAGGGAACAGTTGAGCATTTCATGGGCTGCTTTAAAGGAAACAATGGTGAATATCATTGACATAAAAAAATCCAAGATATCTATGCTTTGGCGATATATGGTCTAGTCATATTCCTAAAGACATTAGGCTATGTTGAAGTAACGGTAGCAAATCTCTTTTCTTGATTTTGCTGCAACATTAATCCTACACCCGCTATCATTGTTGAAACTATTCGGGCTCTCAGCTTTTGGAAAAAAATAGGGATAGGTCGTTTCATCAGACATGCGGTACTTTTTCACATTTGGCTTGTCAATCACTTTTTCCTTTAAGTGAAAAGAGTGTCATACAACTTCTTACCTAACTTCAACCCTGTTTCTAAGGTCCTTGAGAGGGAATGGCCTTAAGACAAGTCTGAGGAATAAGAGGTCCAGAAGTTCCAAAATCTCAAAAGGGAAGAGGTGGTATGGAAGCCCTTTTAGTTTTCACCACAAACAATCTACATTGATATGGGAATTACAGTTATGCATAACTTATGAGATTATGGGGAAGCACTAGTTACATACCTATCCTGGTTCTTCGATAATTCCATTACCATCCCCTTCATCTAAGACCTAGAGCAATAGGATTTTAACTATGGTTAGCCTGATGACAAGTCAAAAGTTTAGCTAGCCTTTCATAAATAGGGACAAACCCATTGCATGGAAAGGTATTGAAAAGAAAGTAGCATGACTTTGGGATATGATGAGTGGAAGATTTATCGTGTTAATAATGCCTTACCCCTATCTGGTGTTGGAATATCACAAATACCAATTAATAAATTTTCATTTGAGATTGAATTGCTCAATCAAGAGTTCGAACGAGAAAAAGTGACCTTTACCAAAGAGATTACCCATTTAAAGGAAGAAAAGAGTCAATTGGAAATGGACCTCTACCTTCGGGATGGTGAGATGAATTGTGCTATAAAAAAAAAAAACTCCTCAAGAAAGATCTTAAGAGTCTAAGGAAAGACTACGTGACCCTTAGCAAAACAAAGAAGTCTCAATGCCTTGGTAAGTCGTCAGTTGAGTAATAGGCAAAAATTGCTACACTTGGGAAAGAACTATATCGATGTAAAGAAAAAGCCAAGGTTGATAAGGAAATGCTTGTTAGAATCCCTGGCATTGCATCAACTTGTTGAAAAAATAATGGATAGCAAGAAGCACAAACCTGAGATTTGAAAGCAAATCATGTTGAGAATAAGACTCTGACACTCAGAATTTAAAATTTAGAGCATTCTCTTTAAGCTAGCCAAGACCAAGTCGATGAAGTAGTAAGAGCTTTTGAACTATGAGAGCAAGAATGGCTTTAAATGCTCGATCATGCATGCCAAAATTATCAAGACTACCATCGCCATGTCACTAAGCAAATTCAAATAGCCTAGTTAGAGGCTAAGAACATGATGGATGTAGCTAGATCCTTGATATGTGACATCTTGCCCATTAGAGCCCACAAACAAGAATTGTTATATTTTATGGAACATGTGATCAAGCAATGTAATCATATCAGGCATTTTCAAATGTAATTGAGTGTAATTAGAATATTTTATTGATTTAATGAAAGATGCTATTGATGAAGCCATTTCCCTAGTCCGATTATCCCATATGCATTTGCATGACTAATCTAATTTTTTTTACTAATTTATGCATTTAAGTTAATTGTTATTTAATTTCATACCCATTTTCGTCTCATCAAACTTGCCTATGACATATCATAAAAGCCTAATCCGATAATAATCTAAAGTAAATGTGCTTTAAAACATGGAATCTATAGTTTATCATCGATATAACACTTATAATTATTGGAAAGCGATGCAAAATGATCAACAAGCCTGCATTGAGTGACTTAAACTTATGTATAGGGAGTCCTAAGAGTAGTCATTCCATAAGAATGAGGAACTCCAAGCTTAAATTATTGAATTAACCAAGCTGTTGTCCTAGGCTTTAAAAAAAAGGGCAAACAAGCACAGTTGATGCAGGAAAAGAACCAGCCAATCCCAAAAGCAACTTGGATGGTGATACTAAAGTCACTAATGCTTAAGAGAGGGCATTGCATGGACAACATCCTTCAGTAACAAATATCCAATCAATTCAGCCATTCATTTACATTAACCTAGCAGCAACATCCCATCTAGTCTAAGGATTTTAAGGTGCAGGCTCTTCACCAGAAAGGCCTATAGTCCTAGACCTCGATGAGCAAATAGAACAAGAGAAAGTAAAAAAATCTTGGAAAAATGATGAAAGCTTAAATGGGTGTTAGTCATTGGAAAAACGCCTTTTAACTGTAAAAAAAAGTGATAAATTTGGGATTATAGATGCAAAATCTTTATTGGTTTCCAACCTCATCATCCTGCCTAAATTCAAAGTGCCTAATTTTGAAAAGTACAATAGAACTACAGATCTTACAACACACCTTCACATGTATTGTCGTAAGATGGCTAGGTATGAGGAGAATGAAAAGCTACTAATCCATTGCTTTTAGGATAGTCTAACTGGGCAGTTATCGGATCGTATATAGGGCTTGATTTTGCAAGAATCTAGACATGTGCAAATTTAGCTCGCACCTTCCTTAATCAATATAAGCATATGTGCGATTGGGCCTCAGATCGTCTTTCCTTTATGAACATAGAAAAAAAACCTCTAAAAGTTTCAAGTAATACACTTAAAGGTGGAGAGAGGAAGTAGCTTAAGGTCACCCTTCTCTGACCGAGGAAGAGATAATGATCACTTTTATTATCATTTTGAAAGCTTCCTACCATGAAAGGTTGGTGGGAAATACCATAAAAAATTTTACTGATATGGTCATATCGGGTAAAATGATCGATAACTCAATCAAAAGTGGTAAGATATCTATTGGAGAATCATCTGAGTTAGTTAAAAAGCTAACAAATAAGGGTAAAGAGAATAAGGTGAATATTGTTAGCAAAAGTTATGCGAGGTTTAATCAGAATCCGCATTTGATGCAAGTTATGTACCTCTCAAACATGTTGAATCCAAGTTTTAACCCTTATTCACCATCACCAACTAATTCATTCAGTTGGGTTTGCTCTAATAATAAGCTTTGCATTGAATCTCATTCAAAACGTAGCCTAAAGCACATAACACTGCAACATGAACAATGCAAGAGCTCTGAACAATCAATGATCACCCCAAGAAAATGAGCACTTTGAGCCACTACCTTACTGCTACAAGGAGATTTACTCTTGTACATTGGCAGGTTAACTAGTGGGCCCAGTATTCACAAACCCAAGATTACCACCCTAAACTCAAGTGGTACGATAAAAATGCCTATTATGAGTACTAAACTGAAGCACAAAGTTACTCTATTGAGAATTTCACCTTATTTAAGATAAAGATACAGGGTCTACTAAAAAAAGATATGATCAAGGTTGAACAAAGGCCTGGGCCAAATGTCAAAGCCAATCTACTTCTTAACCATACGAAACTAAGAGTGAATGCGATAATTGATAGAAAAAGTTGTTGGGTCAAAAAGAGCATTAAAAAAGTTAAAATCATAATAAGTCAGGTCTAGCAAGCCTTTGTGAATGCTAGAATAGTGTCAAATGTTAAAAACCAAAATACAAAAGCCACTAAGCCATCCTGATATCACTACAATCAAGAGAATATTCTTTAGCACTACCCATCGTTCCTAAAAATGGTCTAAAGGATGATAGACTGGCTCAAAATTAAGTTCTATGAGGAGTGGGACAAGCATATCGGTTCATTTATTAATGCCATAGATGAAGAAAGACCAACTGACAACTAGATTTCAGATTATATGTCCCTCGTGAGCATGGAGAAAAGCTCTGATGAAAGCTTCAAGCAATATGATTTGAGATGGATAGAAGAGGCTGCCCAATTCATCCTTTGTTGACAAAAAAATAGATGATTGTCAGATTCATCAACACATTACAAGCCTTCACTATGAGAAGATAGTAAAAAACCATCCGAAAAACTTTACGGATATGGTCATATTAGGTGGAATGATTGATGAAGCCATGAGAAGTGAATCAGACAAAAGAGATGCCCTCAAGGGCAAAAGAAAAGAAAAAGTTAAGGATGGCCAAGAGCCGAAATACAGTGTTGGAGCTAGCTCATCCAAAGTTTATACTAAATCTAATATGGAAAGAGTGGCCATTGAAAAGAATTGTGAGATTTTAAAAAATATAGAGAAGGTCAGAACACTAATGAATTTGGTCTAGCAAATCCTGATGCAAGCTGAATTAGTTAATGAAGCTGAAAGGATAGAGGAAATAATCGATGACTTTTATGATTTCCATACTATCTACGACCATACTCGTTAAAGGTAAAGAGTTTTGCACCATGGTTCAAAGAATGATGAATAAAGGCATCATTGAATTCTATGATAGAAAGCGAGCCTCACATGCCTAATTAGTAAATGCAGTGCCATCCATCAATGCCACAGAAAAAGATAGGAGTAATCCTCCTTACAGGGTTGAAAAGCTGTTGAACTTGTTTGACAATTGATCGAGAGTGAAAGCTACCCTGTTTAGCCTACACCAGAGATGATCATTTAACTTTTATCCCCTTTCTCTTATAAAAACAACATGATGATTATATGGAATTATAAAAACAAAACTTAGATCACTAGTGAATCTAGTCAGCAAGCTACAAACATTGACTTTTCAAGGCTAAGCCACCTAACTTAAAGTGGAAAATGTTATGTCCCAACAACATCGAAAAGTGAAACTCAACAAAAAAAACATTGCTCTCGTTCCCTAAACACCAAAGCATACAACTAAAAACTTAGATCCAATAGCAATCAAGGAGCCAGTGAGTGAGAAAGAAGCTATGGAATTTTTTAAGTTCATCGAGCATAACAAATATAGCATCATTAATTAGCTAAAAAGCAACTCTCTAAGATATTTGTATTGTCATTACTGTTGAACTCTGAAGCTCATAGGAGTGTTTTCTTTAAGGTTTTGAATGGGGCTTATATCCTTCTCAACATCTCTATAGGTTAAATGGATTGCCTAGTAAGCAACATCACTGTAGGTAGCTATCTATCTTTCAGCGATGATGAGATTCCTTATAAAGGAAGAGAAAACTATAAGGCTCTTCACATTACCATATACTGTAAAGGTAACGTGTTTCCCAAAGTGCTAATTGATAATAGGTTGGCTCTGAATGTAATGTATGTATCATGCTTGAACAAGCTCCTTATTGACATGTCTCATACCTAAAATAGTCACATGGTGGTGTAAGCATTCAATGAAACTTGTAGAAACATTGTAGGAAACACCAACATTCCATTCCAAATTGGCCCACGCACCTATGAAGTGGATTTTCATGTGATAGATATTGCTCCATCATATAATTGCCTATTGGGAAGGCCTTGGATTCATTCTACTGGGGCAATGCCATTGTCGTTACATCAAAAGTTAAAATTCCTCAACAAAAACAAAGTCATCATTATTGGAGTATAGACACCTAATTTCGTCCGGGTCTCTTTTTTTTTTTTAGATAATTTTGAATATCTTAGATTGAGAACTTAATGGCAACCCTCATTAAGAATGATTTTTTTCAGATGAATCAAACATTCTTAAAACCATTTAATCATAGTTAAATGGCCACAAGTTTACGTGATAAAAAATAAATCACACTTTGATCTCTAATTTTGGATATACAGGATGAATGTTTAAAAGAAAAATCATTTTTTATGTTTCTTGTCAAATTTTTAAAATATGTTTTTGCGAACAATATCACGGTTAAATTTGTTATTTTTTAGAATTTTTAGAGAATTTTTCATTAAACTTGGCAAGTTGACCGTCGTATAGTTGCATAGATACTTGTATGGTATTTATGCCGATATGTACTTCAAAAAATTAGAAACATTCAAGGAAATTTTCATATTGGTATTTTATATCATAGGGAGTCAGGTTGTCTATTTTTGTGACTAATTTTGAATTTTTCACAGTATTGCTAGTTTTATACTAGTAAAATTTTTCTAGTAAAATTATTTTGGATTCTAGAATTTTCATCTTTACTATTTTGTAAATTAATATCTAGGATGATATATCTTATTTAATTCATTTTATATAAGTTTTCATGTATACTTTGAAATTTTCTTGATCCTGAAATAAAAGCTTTCCTTTATCTGCTAAATTTTATGGTAGAATTTTCACAACTTTTCAACTTCAAAATTCTTTAAAAATTTACATTTAATTATCATTAAATCATTTTTTTCAAAATTCATTTTATTTTATAAGTTTTACATTTTCTTTCTATTTTCGAAATCCATTCCGTCAAATTTTTTCAAGAAAATTTTTCTTTGTTTATAATTTTTAAAATTCTTCAAATATTATTATTTAATTCATATTCAATTAGTTTAAGAAAATTCCTTTTATGTTTACCAGCTTTGCATTTTTTTTAGAAATTCTTCTATTTTTGAAATACGAAGTTTTCTACTTTGTAATTTTTTGAAAAGATTTTTCTTAGTTTAAAAATTTTAAAATCATTTAAATATTATTATTTAATCCATATTAAATCAGTTTTGAAAATTTTAATTTATTTTATGAGTTTTAGAATTTTTTCTGTTATCGAGATATAGGTTTTATACTCTGTAAAATTTTTTTGGTGAGATTTTTTTGAGTAATTTTTAAATTTCTTTAAATATTATTATTTAATCCATATTAAAATAGTACTAAAAAATTTAATTTATTTTATGAGTTTTAAAATTTTTCTGTTACCGAGACACAGAGTTTTCTATTCGTAAATCTTTTTAGTAAGATTTTTTTAAGTTTATAATTTTTAAAATTCTTAAAAAATTATTGTTTAAATCATATTAAATCAGTTTTGAAAATTTCAATTTATTTTATGAGTTTTGCATTTTTTACATATAATAATTTTTTTTGATAAAGGTTTTTCTCGTAAATTTTTACGAGTTTGTTACTTTAATGTTTTTTCTGTAAATTAAAAATTTTATTATTAGATTAAATTAAATTAATCGTATGAAATTTTGTTTTCAAATTCACAGTCTTTAATTTTTACAATTTAATCATTCTAATTAATTTTTACAATATAATTTTACAAATTATATAAATATCTTCCAAAATTATCTAGACTTTTGTGATGTCATGCATTACATAATCCCTTAAATGACAAAAGCAATTAATTTAAATCAAATCAAAATGAATTAACATAAAATCAAATCAATATTAACCAAAAAATTAAAAAAATAAAATAAAAAAAGAAAGTTTCCTAGAAAACTCTAGGAAGGCTATGGCCAAAGGGATACCACCACCGGTTTTCTTGCTGTCCCCCCACCTTGGAAAACCATGGAGAATTTTCTCAAATAACAATTGCCTTCCATAGCCAAATTTAGCCATTTTTCTTAGAACTTTTCAAGAAATTTTAAGTTTTCAAGCTTTTTAGGTAATTTCATCCATGAATCTTGTAATTTTTGTTTATGTCAATCATTTTCCTTCTTTGTTGGGAGTCAAAAACATGTTAAGCTCATGGACTTTCATCCATGTCAAAAGGCTAACATGTCGGCAATGATCAATTTTCAATATATTTGTTGTTATATTTAATTTTTTTAGATAAAGCTTGATTGTCTTTATGAAAATTGTTGTTGTTGATGAGATATTAATTTTTTTGTATATGTATGTTTATGTTTATATCATTATTCTTAATATTTTGAAGTTAATATGTTAATTTACATATTTATATATTCATTTTTATGACTTTATTTTTGTATTTAAACTTGATGATATTTATTCATGCTTATTTTCTTGATTTTGTGTTATAAAATATTGATGCATGTTTATTCATTACATTGGCCAAATCTGATTGGAATTTTTTATGATGATTTTGTGCCTATTTTTTGTGTTAATTTTTTGTTTTTTTGTTTTAATTTTTTAGGCCATTTTGCAATATTAGTAAACATATGGACTAAATTGTAAACTATTGAATTTTTTAAGCACCATTTTAGGGTTGGCCAAGAGTTTCATGGGCTGTTTGGAAACTGATTTTTTGTGTTTTTGAACATGTTTTAGGTGTTTTAACATTTTGGGGGTTATTTTGTAATTTTAGGAAAGTTTAGGGATTAAATTGTAAAATACGTAAAAATGTGTTTTATAGCCAATGGTGCTTAGCTGAACCCTCATGTATATTTTTGCCATGATTTTCGTGTTAATTTTCACTTGATTTAATGATTTTTTGTGAGATTTGTAGTTTTTTAGGGACTTAGATGTAAATATTAGAAAATTTTCGGGACTATTTTGCAAAATGATGAAAAATTTTGTTTCAAGGCCATGATGTTTGACTAAATCTTCATGAATATATTTTTCATGTTTTTCATGTTTATTTAGACATGTTTGATGATTTTTTTGTAGTGTTTTTTTATGTAGGGACCTAAATGTAAAATTAGAAAGTTTAGGGACCACATAGCAAATTTTAGTATTTATGGGTAACATGGTCATTTTTATCACACTTAAATATTTTTATTAATCCTATGGCCTTCTGTAGGAATATAGAAATTTTCAAAACCTTTCGTATTCTCTTAGTTTTTTTATAGGGTATGAAATGTAATTTTTAAAAGTTTAAGGGCTTAATTCAAATTTTGTATT
>JBBYHM010290087.1:9831-27579 GCA_038381775.1 Adansonia rubrostipa | reverse complement strand
GTCTATATATATATATATATATATATATATATATATATATTATTGTAGCATGTCAAAAATGTTGTAGACAAAGCTTTAGCTTTCTTTATGAAGACAAATATCTTAGTGGAGCACCAAATAATAGGAAAAGTATTTGTTAACATCATCATTTCTACTGCTTTTATTTTTGCTTTTGAATAGTATATGATTTTTAATGTTAAAACCATAAACCATCTCAAGAACTATTAATAAAGACTTCTTTGTTTTTTCAAAACCCTCTAAAAAATTTTTAACATATGCAAATATATATTATGTATTAATAATCAGGACTATTTCACATATAGTGTCACTTTCTTTATTTTAATTTGGGAAAGCAACAATTTTTTTTTTTTTTTGGTTTTAACTCTACAACATAGAATAGGTGAAAAAAGATCACATAGAATTATTTTAAATTTACGATGAATTAATCAACTCAATCTATAAATCTTTCTGATTACCAACGAATTTCTAAATTTTAGGCGGGATGGGTTGTAATTCTTTCTACTTCTCGAGTTATAATGGCAGATCGAAAAGCTCGACTAAAAAGAATCAATGCAAAAATTTTATATTATATGGCAATTTGTTCGATATCCAAAATGAGACGAAACTTTCCATTTGTTAAAAAAGAAAAAAAGGAAAAAAAGCAAGGGTTGCCCAATAGAAATCCTCCTGGCCTACAATAGTTGAGATGTTTAAGAAGTTTTACCCATAATAAAAGAACAAAAATAAATTCACAGACGTTTAATTAGTGAATCACTTCCACTTTTATTTTAATTGAGTATTTTGAAATTATAATGCTCGAATAGATAAACTTTTAAGTTTATTAATCACTTAATGTTTTAAAATAATTTGTTTTTATTTTTCACAATGCTAAAAAATATTCATCTAAAATAAATTTGTGGTAATTCTTGCTTTATTTATACCCTAGGAAATGGTTAATGGCCCACATATATGATAATTTGTTAGAACTATTCATATTTAAGCTTGAACATTATGTACAAATTTAAATTCTTTAGCGTTCTTTCCTTTTCACCTTTTCTTTTCCTCTTTTTTCGGTTCATTGAAATCAAGGACAAAGCTTTAAATTTTGTAGGTTTTAATTGTCAAGACTTAGACACGAAGTTCCTTATAATTAGAGCTCGGATTTGAATAAAGATTTTTTTCAATTTGTATTAATTCGGTTTGATTTGAATTATACTTTTATTAAAATATTTTTATTTAAACTTAATATAAAAATACATAAATATTAACATAGAAATAATTTTTTTATATTTTTGAATAATAATATGAATTTTGAAATCAATTCAAAATGGATTTGAATAAAAAAACAATTTGGACCAATAAAAGTAAAAATCGAAGCATATATAAATATAAGTTTGACAAAATGGGTTTTTGAAAGATTTAGAACCCTTTGCAATTATTGGAGAGAACTGTTTGTCCCCAATCAATTTACATTGATTATTTTGTTTTCTCTTAACCAACATTCAAAAAGCAAATCCTATTTTTAAAATTTTTTTTCTTGACAAATTCAGCTAATTAAGATTTGGATTGGTTGTTTAGTCAATTTCAAATCAAAATGTATTCAACTGCCAACCAAAAAGTTGGAAATGGAAATTTTAAAAATATAAAGAAAATAAATAATTTAAGATCATGAACATGCTCATATGCTTGGCAAATAAAGGACATATAATTCCATAGACAGGGAAACCAATTTGGGCCCCAAATACTATTCCCCTCCATCACTTGTGATTAGTCCTTTTCTAAAATATATTAGATACGTTTTAAAGATTGTGTTATTTATTTACATTCAAACATATACATAAAATTTGAGAGAATTAGTAAATAAGTTTGGGCACAAAGCCAAAGTTATTTTTTAAATGGGTGAAGCCTTAATCAAAAACATTTAAATTTATACTCAAACTCGTTCCAGACAGGTAGTTATTAATATATATATTATTTTAATATCTTAAATTAAGACATATATAGATTGAACAATATATAAAGTATTACATTTTAGTTTGAACTTTGAAAGATAAACTTTTTTATATATTATGTAATTTTGTTAAATTATTATTTAGTACTTAATTTTTAGTATAATTATCATTTTTTGCTAAATTGAAAGTGACTGGTTTCCTATTAAAACACCCCACTTTACAAATAAATATTATTGTCTATTTCAATTATTTGAGGAATTTAGATGATCTTTAAAGGTTTTTTATTATTATTATTATTATTTCAATTCCCAAAAATCCACGTCTCCAAGGGGGGGCATTGTTCGTTTTCCCAAATTTTCACGAGGAAGAAGCCATGAGAAGCTTCACTCTGACACCCAAAAGAATGATTTAGACCTCAATTCTGTTTCACATTTGCACAGTTCTTACTACCAAACCGAAAAAAAAAAAAAAAAAATTTACTTCAGCTTAATAATAATAATAATAATAATAATAATGATGATGATGATGATGATGATAATGATAAAAGAATATAGCAGGTTAATAATAAAAAGAATTATAATTATTAAAATTTAGATTTTAAATATATGATATTTTTAAAAAATAATTAAATGAAACTTGAATTCAATAATAATAATTTTTTAAATTTCTTTTTTTATTTACAAATTAGGACTAACCTTAAGAAATTTCTTTAAAATATTTCTTAATAAAACTCTTCTGAAAATAATTTGTCATAATAGAAGAATGAGTTTCAAGTAAAGATAGTGATGATTAGGCTGCAGCTTAAAATCTTTTTTTATCTAGATTTAGAGTCAAACCGAACATAACATAAAAGTTTATATCATTATTTAAAATAATATTTAAAATTATTTTTATATTAATACTTATAATTAAATTTAAATAAAAAATATTTATTTACTGTATAAATTATAATTTGAATTTGACCAAATCAATGCAAAAGATAAAAATTCTTATCAATATGGATTGAACATGTCGGCTTAAACAGGTATAGAAAAGTAGTACTAACTACTGAGGCAGCAGATGGTGGTGAGTAGAGCTGGTTTGCCTGGCCCGGCAAGCTCGGCCTCGAGTTTAGATTTTTGTTTTCCATCCTCCCCCATCCAAAATAGTAACCTTCAAATAAAATAACATATTTTAATTTAAATATAATTATAAAATATATAAATATTAATAAAAATAATTTTTTATTATTATAAATAATAATTTGATTTAATAAGTGAATCGAATTAAATCAAAATTTTTTGAACTGAGTTCCAACTGTGATCACTACCAGTGGTGAGTGGTAACCCGAAGCCTTCTTGTTCGTACGTGCTTTGGCCCATCATTTTTTTTTTCCACAAAGTAGCGCGCATTAGTCGGAAAAGCACATGTGAATCTTTCAGATATATATATTTTTTAATTTGATTTCTTCACCTCTTAGCCAATTAATTTTTATAGCTACGTTGGATATCTCTTTCATGTTAGTTCCTTTTCTGTCTTTATCAATAATTTTTGAGAGGTTAAGTACACTCTGTTCAAAATCAAATATTTTAATATTCTTATTAATAATTTAAGTTAAGAGTAAAGTTAGATTAATTTTGGATTTAAGTACAAATTTTCAAAATTTTGGATCAAAACCATTTCAGCCACGAACACTTTGAAGGGCGAGAAATAATGGAATCTTTTTTTTTTTTTTTGTTTTTTGGAAAAAATCTCAAGATCACGTGTGAGACCTCTAAAGTAAGTTAACATCACGTGGATCGAATCAACCATCCCTTTCTTGATTTTCAAAATTTCGTACATGAGAACTTTAGAAATTTTGTTGGCGGGCGACCGTTAAAAATTTGCTGCTTAAAAGTAATAAAAGACGATTATATAAAAGTAGTAGTATCTACAGCAGTAACAATCCCAGGAGCAGTGTCTCACATGATTACTCAAAAGTTAAATTATTTATTGAAGTTTAAAAATTTATTTAATATTTAAAAAGATTAAGATAAATATATTAAGTTTAAAAAATAGATTTGAATAAAAAAATTAAATTTGATTAAAAAATAAATTAAGTTTTGGATTTAACTTTTGAAGTTCAAGTCTGGTTCGGCTCGATTTATTTTACCATTATATTATATATATTTATTTTATATTTTATATATTATGTAATTTTTATCATATAAATAATACATATATATAATATTTTAGTGTAAATTTTAAAAATTAAGCTAAATTATTTATATTTATAAACTTAATAAAAGAAAATTATTAAATTAATGAAGATTAAATTTAAAAAAATCTATATATTTTTTAAAATAAATTTTAAAAAAATATAATATGGGCGGGCTTAAATGAACTTGGACTATCTATTTATAAATATGGGCGAGCTTGAGAAAAATTCAAAACTCATATTTCGAGTTAAGCCAAATTTAAACAAACCTATTTAATGTCAATACCATACTTAAATTCGATCCGAATCCGACCCGACTTGGCCACCACCCCTGCCCAAAGTTTTAAGAAAAATTAAAATATAGGTTATCAATTGAAAATATATTTAATATGAATAATTATTTAGAGATTTTTTTTTAATCTTTTTTACGGTGGTAGGTACGATACCATTTCGCTGCCAAGTGTGAAGACAGGTATATATTGCTTTTTGAAGTAAAATAAAAGGTTATCGATATCGTATATTTTATTTTTATTTTAGTTTATATTAACTTGTATTAATCAATAATGATTAGTATTAGTATTGATCTGTATCGATTGATACGAGAATTTATTTTTTATTTTAATTTTAAAATTTTTATTTATTAGATTTTTTAAAATTAATTTCTAATTTTCCTTTCTCAAAGTTTAAGGAAAACTACAAAATGGTAAATCAATTAAAAATATTTATAATTTCTATCACGGCAAATGTTAGCCAATGCTTAAAAGGTCAAAATGAAAATATTCTTGTAATTATTGCAGTATTTTTCTTGGATTCTATGAAACTGATTGATAAAATGTAAAAAAAAAAAAAAAATGCAAAAAAATAAAATGAAAATGAAAAGACATTACAAGCATAAGTGAACCCTTCTATCATTTTAATAAAGATTAATAAGGAATTTTTTACTTCTGTGTAAGGTAATAGGAATAATTTCATTCTACGTCGATATATATTAATTTGAATGTAAAAAAATAATATTTATATCGTATCATTTTGATTTTTACATCAGTTTATACTAATTGTATTGGTCTCCACTTGTTAATAATAAATAATATCAGTATCTTATGGTCAACACCAATTGGTGCAAGATTTTAATTTTTAAAATTTTAACTTATTTATTTTTTAAAATCAATTTCTAATTTCTTTTATCTTTATTCATTTTTATTTTTTTATAATCACATTTAAAAATAAAATATTTTCATTAAATTATACTATTGAGCATAACTAATAATAATTAGCTATATTTTTAATTTTTATATTTATTTCATTTATTTGATGTTTAAAAATTTTGGATATTAAATATTAATAATTTTAACTTGTAAAAAAAAGTTTTATTAAGGAATATGAAAATAGGGTGTATATATATATATATATATATATATGAAAAATTTTTTAAATGGCCAAAATACTTGAAATGGTAAATCAATACATACTGATTTGGGTACCAATCCCAAAACAAAAAAAGCATCCATATTATGGTATTAACTAATTTGCCTTGTTGGCAAAAATTTTGAAAGAATTGCAAAATTATTAATAACTAAAACAAATTATTGTTTATTATAATTATATAAATAATTATTAGTAAAAAAAAAGAGAATAATTTTTTCTTGGAAAACCTGTAATTAAGAGTGAAATTTTTTTTTGAAAAGATTACAAAATGAATCGATAAACTAAAAATATTTATTATATATAGTTATTATAATAAATAATTAATAATAAAAAATAGAAAAATATCTATATGAAGAAAAGAACTGGCAGTTATATTTTGTATCCTTAAAAAGAGATCAGCAAGAGTTATTGGTTAGTTGGACTGCCACAATTAAAGAAAGTGAAATCGACTAGTAAAAAACTCGACTTAAGTTTTTTGATGACTTTTTCACAAAGTTTATGCTTTATTATCTAAAACTGATTTAATAATAAACTTTTTTTATTTGTGAGAAAAATGCAATTTAAAATATTTAATTTTATATTAAAAATATAATTATTTTAATATATAAATATGTATTAAAATATTTAAAAATACTAAAATGAATAATTATTTGATAGAATTGAAATTATAGAAAAAAATTAAAACTCAAACGAAGTGGGCAATACATTCCATTATTAGACATTATACAACAGTTTTTAGACAACAAACAGTTCATAAGTGTCGCTTTGTAATGTAATAAGCAATGGATCAGCAATACATGATTCTTATTGTTGCTTAAAATTCTAAAGGTTAGGCAATGAAAAAGTATATGCACTACGTATATTTTGAGAATCAATGACAACAACATGAATTATCATTACATAAAATGTCATGTTTAGACAATGCGCACTTTTTCTGTTGCGGTAGTATCAAACCTTTGGCAACGGTTTTCAAGGCGTTGCTAATAACTTTTTTTTAATTGGTTTATGAGATTTTCTTTAATCTTTGTATTTACTGTGACTATGTAAAATTCCTTTTGTGAATACTTAGTGAAAATGAAAATTATAAAAACCAAAAATAAAATTATTTACTGATGGAGTTTTCTTCTTTTCAAACTCATAATTTTTCAGGAGTCTGTCAATAGTATCATGCTAATTAAGATAATACTCAGTCGACAGAGCTGTTTGAGTTTTTTAAATCTTGCATCTATATCTTTTTAAACTTTAGCTTATAAAATTAGTAACAAATGTTGTGATGCTGAGATTTAAGAACAAAATGTTGTTTAAGTTTTGATATATAAAAATTCTTTTATACGTGTTTTTTTTTGTTGGGTTGTAATCTATATTAAAATGGAATTACAAGTATGAACTATGTTTATGATTGTCTAAAAACTTAAGGCATAGTAAATAGATTTCTCCTTTTAATTTTTTAAATCAAATTTTTTTGTTTTCAACATTTCAGCAATTAGATTCATTATAAGATTGGATGTGCCATCTAAAATTTTGCACACACAAATCGAGTAAATCCTTTTAAAAACTTTTTCCTCCACCCTACTTGGAATTTGTTGTTCTTTTTCTAACGGTGGTCGTAATTCAAAATTTAAAAAAGTTATCAATGGTAAAATTTGAAACTTAAATTTATTAGATGCTATCTTTTGAAGATAATTATATGAATCAATTGAGTTAAAATTATAGATTTTATCCATTAATTTAAAAGTTGAACCGAACTGATTGATTGAACTAGAAATCAATTGATGATCTAGTCGTGTACATATATTGGGATTGACTATTAATTGGATCGATATAAAATTAGTTTCACCGATAAAAATTTGGATTGAACCAATAAAAATTGATTTATATATTTTTATTTTTTTAAGTTTTATTTATAATTAATAAAATTTAAACTTTTAATTTATTAATTTTTAATTAATCATTCAGCTAAATATATCTTTTTATTAATTATTAATCATATTTAACATTAAATTTTATATTTTAAAAAAATTATTGAACTGACTAATCCTAATTGAATCGAAAATTAAAATCCGAATGATTCGACTTTCTACTGGTTTTTAAACCTTGATTCTACTGTTGATTTCCTTGCATCTTGTAATAATTATCTCAAAATGGTTGAAGCTCCAACGTGGAAAAGAAAAGTAAAAAAGTTGGGAAGAAAACAAGCAAGTGATCATGGCACTGATCAATTACCGATAAGTTTACCCCAAAACCCTTATTTTTTATTAGTTAACGTGGAAAACGTTTTACCTTTTTCTTTTTGGACAAATAGGAGACAAAAAGACAAAACAAACATGAAGCTATACTTTTATCCTTTTAAATATGTTCCTTTGCTTTATAGCTTTATAGCTTTATAGCTTTACAGATTCCGATTGAAAAAAGATTCACTGAAGATCATATCTGATTTTTTAAAAATTATATATATGATCAAAATTATTGCCACTTCATTTCAGCTTCAGAATTTATAAACAGAAGTTTAAATTTTGATTTTATATTTTTTATTAATGGTAAAATTATAAATATAATATAAATTATTAAATATATTAAAATTTTAAAAATAAATATAAGACATGCATTAAATATATTCTATTAATTACGTTAAAAGCATCATTTAGTATTTATTTATATTATTTTTATATTTATTAAACATATTATAAAAAAATTTTTTAGTATATTAAAAATATAATTTTTTAACTTTACAAATAAAATTAAAAATTTTTTATATGTCTCTTTATTTATTTTTTATTTTTTTAATATATAAAAAAAATATATAATAAAATTTTAATTAAATTTATAAAATTAATAAAAACTTAACTATCGATATATCAAATGTTTCTCTCACGTTACATCCGCTTTGAAATTACTACTCCATTCACATCTTAAACTAAAGGATAAAAGCTAAAATTAAAACGTCATGAAACACGACTGCTTCCACTCTGCATCTCACAATTACTTACGTCGAGTCAGCTTTTTTATCGTATGGGTTGCCATCTTTTTTCAGTACTTCTAACATAGAATCATGCCTCTATTATTTACAAAAAAATGTAAATCCTAATTTGACATTATATTATGATCTGATATTAATTTTTATATATTTTATTAAATTTTACTATCACATTTCTACTTTCTGATTTTTATTGAAAAATTTAAATATTTTAAAAAAGTTCTGAAAATGTAAATAATATATTATCATCTTTTTTTATTGTTTTTATTTAAAAATAAATAAATCAAAATCATAATAATCGACATAGGATATTTCAATTAATGAAATGCAATTATATAGATTGCCAAATTAGTGAAATCCATAATGCTAAAAAATAATATTATAGATTTATATTTAATGTATCGATAATATATGAATTTAAATATAATCAATAAATTATATTATATTATTTTATTAAAAATAATATTATTTATATTTATTTTTAAATATTTTTAATTATATCTTATTATCTAATTCATTAACTTTGTTATATCAGCATGTAAATAGAAATTCCAATATTTTAAACAAAAAAGATTCTCCAATCCAAACAAAAATAGATGTACTTTATTGTATTTGTACGTCAGACTTAGGGCCCCACTTAATCATCCCCTACTTGAAAAAAACGACCACCTACTGTTTATTTCTTGAAACAAAGTAAACCACGCATCTGCCAAAATAAATAACGAAACTAAGGATCTGTACGGTTGTTTAAAGCTTGAAGGAACCTTCCACTTTCAAACACAAAATAAGAATAAGAAAAAAAAAAGGAAAAGTAAAATAAAATAAAATCACTGAAGAAATTATTATTTAAATAATAGCATTACGGTAAATATAAAATTTAATTTTATTAATTTATATAATTATTTTTAAAAGATAATACTTAATAAATTTAAATTTGAATTTTAATATTTATAACCCACCTATTATTTAGGGAATGTACTGTATCTCAATCATATATAACAATTTTGAGAAAATATATAGTGATAGTATGGCTGCTGTTGTTAGTTGTCAGTTGTGTTGTTTCACTGAGACCTTGAATACACTGTCACAAACAAAAGGGGATGGCATATCAATGTTTGATTTCAACTCCTTTCGCATTACTAGTGGCAAATGGAATTCCAGCAACCCACAGTGGAAACTATAGATTAGCCGCATTGAATATATCCTGAAGTTCCACTGATCACCATTTTCTCTGGGATAGAATTTGCCCATCTTGGATCAAAAAGACTCTTGAACCACAATGGATTTAGCTAGCAAAGGAAACATCATGGTTACTTTTACAGACACATTACAATCATTGTAAGAGAATACTTACAGGATATAACTTATAAGTTGTTTACTTGAAAGTGAACTAATTATATACAATATGAGGTTCAAGAGTGAGCTGAGACATTCCCTGTGCAGAATTGCGTAAAACCTATAGTTTTTAGACAAAACTTACGACTCTTGGACAGTCTGTGATAAAGCTTCTTGGGTATCTGTTGCTGGAGTACCCAAATCACTGTCAAGTCTCCTGAAGACTAGCTTCTGCTGGGGCAGCTGGCCATTTGTAGCTATTAGCTCTGTGTCTACTAAGATGGTATCATCATCCTTGAACTCCCCTCTCAAGATGCCCTTGGCAAGTTCATTCTCCACATTCTTCTGAATCACTCTTTTGACCGGTCTAGCACCATAGTTCGGATCATAACCAAGACTACCGAGAAAGTGAACAGCCTTGTCTGTAACCTGAAGTTTCATTTTCCTATTTGATATCCTCTTTTGCACACGTTCCAGCTGTAAAACAAGGACAAAAGGTAAGGGAGTGACAAACTATACAAAGCAGTATGTTATAGTGCTTTTGTTATAATTAAATAATGTAATTATTATATCCTATAATAGATATGACACGGTTAAGAATTCAGAATCTCTCTTTCATTACAATAAAATCCACATTATGTAAATGCACATGCAAGCAGTTGCCACAAAAAGAGTCATGAACTTACCTGCAATCTCACAATACTGTTTATTTGTTCGCAGTCCAAAGGCTGGAAGACTATATACTCATCAACACGATTCATGAACTCCGGTCGAAAGACTGCTCTTGCAGCCTCCATCACTCTCTGCTTAATAGTTTCATAAGATATATCTTTCGGTGTGTCTTTATCCGAACTAAGAATATATTGTGAACCCACGTTTGAAGTCATAATGATGACAGTGTTGGTAAAGCTCACAGTACGACCCTGTGAATCAGTGACTCTCCCATCATCCAAAATTTGAAGGAAAACATTAAATACATCAGCATGAGCTTTCTCAATCTCATCAAAAAGAATTACAGCGTAAGGCCTCCGGCGAACTGTTTCTGTCAGCTGTCCTCCTTCTTCATACCCTACATAACCAGGTGGAGCACCTATAAGTCTTGAAACTGCATGTTTTTCCATATACTCGCTCATATCAATGCGAATAAGTGCTTCTTCTGTATTAAATAAATAGGATGCAAGGGCCTTAGCAAGTTCTGTTTTCCCTACGCCAGTGGGACCCATAAACATGAAACTGGCAATTGGACGACGTGGATCTGACAGACCGGCCCGTGATCGCTGAATGGCCTCGGCTACAGATCTAACTGCAGGGTCTTGACCCACAACACGTTTATGCAACTCTTCCTCCAAATGTAATAGCTTCTCCCTCTCTGATTGTTGAAGCTTGGAAACTGGTATGCCAGTCCATTTACTAACTACTTCAGCAATATCATTTCCTGTAACTTCTTCTCTCAGCAAGGATTTTCCAGATTTTTTATACTCGCCCAATTCTTTTTCCGCATCAGCAAGTTGACGCTGCAAAGAGTTCAAACTCCCATACTTCAGCTCAGCAGCACGATTGAGATCATACTCCCGCTCAGCCTGCTGGATCTCTAAATTTACCCTGTCAATCTGTGTAAGTAGAACAGTTAGTGAACTACCTCCTTTTGTCTTCAATTGATATAAAATAGAAGGTTAGCCCCATCATCAGCTTCTAAATTAACAGTAGTTGGGGAAAAAAAAATCTGGGAACATTCAAAGATGCGGTCTTCGCTCTTGTAGATAATAAGTGGCAGAAAAAAAAAAGCTTTGGAAATTTCTAGAAAAACTAGCATACCTCTTCCTTAATCGACTGAATTCGTGTCATGACAGTCTTCTCATGCTCCCATTGCTCAGTCAACTCAGCCTGTTTCTCTTTTAAGAGGGTCAACTCAGCCTCAAGGCGGCTCAGTCTATCTCTTGAAGCTTTGTCAGTATCATTTTTGAGAGACAGCCTCTCCATCTCCAGCTTCAGTACTGAACGATTAATCTCATCAAGGACAGTGGGCTTTGAAGTGATTTCCATTTTCAATTTAGCAGCTGCTTCATCAACTAGATCAATAGCTGCAATTTGAAACCATATATTAGGACTCAAAATGATTTACAGAAACTAGAAAGCTAGTATCAGAAAACACATAAGATGTTCAAGAAACTCAATCAGCTTATTGTCTTAAACCTAATAACCATTCCCATAGCTGGGAAAAATAGAAAACATAAAGACAGTTAAATTAGTTAGTGGTACATCACAAATTATTCCAACTCTCGCGACAATAGCATCTTATAATCTCACGCTGCAACTTGCGAGGGCGTCACTAGTTCCCAGTTGTTAAGTTTGTTCATTATGTTACCTTTGTCAGGTAAAAATCTGCCACTGATATAACGGTCAGACAAGATTGCAGCTTCCACAAGCGCGCTGTCAGATATGCGGACTCCATGATGCAGCTCATATCTCTCACGAAGTCCCCGGAGTATAGAAATTGTATCTTCTACCGATGGCTGATCAACATAAACCTGCTGGAAACGACGCTCCAGGGCTGGATCTTTCTCGATGTATTTACGATATTCGTCCAGTGTCGTTGCTCCAATGCATCGCAGTTCTCCCCGTCCAAGCATAGGCTTCAGAAGATTGCCTGCATCCATTGCACCATTTGTGGCACCTGACAGGGAGATCAATTCCACAGAACAAGAACAAATTATTATCAATCTATCAGCCTTAGAATTTTATAAGAAGAGACACATAGTTTCCACGAGGAACAATCATCGACAATCTAGTAGAAGGGGTAAACTTTCACAAACTGATATAACCCATAAACCCAACACAAACAAACAAAAAGGCTCTCAGAGTTCAGCCACCTTTAAGATTTTGGGTAATCAGCCTATAAAACTAGAAACTCAACAAAAACATCACCTGCCCCCACAACTGTATGAATCTCATCAATGAAGAGGATAATTTGGCCTTCTGATTCTGTTATTTCCCGAAGTACAGCTTTCAGTCTGTCCTCAAATTCTCCCCGATATTTGGCCCCAGCAATGAGTGCACCCATGTCAAGGGATATAAGCTGTACAAAAAACTGGATTTGATCAGTATCCACCATTTCATCACCAGCCAGGATGTAGTAGCAACGTTTTAATTTAGAACACCCACCCCCACACACACAAAAAAAAAAAGGGTCATAAAAAAAAAGATGCTTGTTAACTTCAAGGTGTAGCACACACCTTACGGTTCATCAAAGCTTGAGGGACATCCCCTTGCACAATTCTCTGGGCAAGCCTGTTGAAAGATGCAGTGAGATCGTGTAGACAATGTAGTCATTAAGCTAACACTAATTGCAAGCAAGGATGTGATCAAAGCAAACTACTTTGTCATGGCAGCCTAAGACCAGATGCACATATAACAACTGGCCCACATCAGAAGTGCTGTAGGTAGTTACCCACTGCAAGTGGGTTATAACAGTATGTTACTAACCACATTTGAGGCATAATACTGAAGTGAAGCTTAAATTAATCATGAGGACACCAAAATGTTCAGAATATTGAAGTCAGCAATGTATTGTGCAATTATTGACATAATAAGCAAGAATTTGAAAACTATAATAAACAAACATGTACAAAAAACATTCATTGTCCTGTTTCCTCGTGGGATATGTACATGACAATGCATAAAGCAAAAACCTAAGTACTTACCCTTCAGAGATTGCAGTTTTTCCAACACCTGGTTCACCAATCAGGACAGGATTGTTTTTTGTCCTCCTAGAGAGGATCTGTATGCACCTACGTATTTCATCATCTCTTCCGATAACTGGGTCGAGCTTTCCTTCTCTTGCCATAGCTGTTAGATCTGTTCCATACTTTTCTAATGCTTCATACTTTCCTTCAGGATCTATATTCAACTCACAGTGTCAGGAACACAGTAAATTCAGACCCAAGAAAAATACAGCAACCAAACACACTGAATCGTCAAGAAGCAAGGTCATGACAAGGAGAATTGAATTAATCACATAATCCAGAAAACAAGATGTCTTAGAAATTTTAAAAAAAAAAAACCTAAAAGAATAGAAAACATTTCAGCCAGCACAAAGCCAACCAAGCAGGGATGCACACATGATAACATTGCAAAATTTGGCCCACCTGCTTGTGAATCAAACACCAAAAAAAAAAAAAAGAAAAAAAAAAGGTAATAGTTTTCAACAACAAAACTAAGTAGCCAGCAGCGACTTCGCATTAAAAAAAAAAACAAAGAAAACACAGGAACCAATACATAGGATCAGCAGAATGATAATATAAATTGAAGGAAGGAAGAACATGCTGCACTCTCTAGAACTCACATACAACTAGCTATATTTTGACGTGCAATTTTCATTTAACCAAGAAAATTCCTGAAACACATTAGCTTTGGTTAACAGAAATATAAAGGAAATTTCTCTTACCTTGGTCAATAACTGACTGACGTCCCCTAATAGATTCTATAGCCGATTTCAATGATTGGTAGGATATTTGGAAATCCCTGAACAACTGCTTCCCAAATCGTTGATCTTGGGTAAATCCAAGAACCAAATGCTCAACAGAAACAAATGAATCCCCATACTCTTTCTTGTACCCCCTAGCTCGCTGGATCAGAGCTTCCAGATCCCGTCCTGACATTGAACCAGCTGATTCACCCAAAACCTAGGACGGTTGGACAGTAAATAAGAGATATGATCAGGATACAACACTAGAAAATCCACAGATGAAATATAACATAGTCAAGCGTTAACTAAATCAAAATTTGTAATTAAACATAGTTTTTAAGAAGGTAAAAGTTTTCACGAATCAGAAATTCAGACAATGCAATCTGTCATGAGCTACAGAGGTAAATAGAGCAGCGAACTTCAACTTACTAACATCAAATGTACCAAAATAAAAAGGAAAAAAAAAAGCTAAAATCAGCAGTTAAGGTGTTGTCTAGAACATTAAGGAGAATAGATTAGAATGTGATAGGAGTTACCTTTGGTTGGCGTTGGATGAACTTGTCAGTGGCTTCAAGAAGCCGAGTATTGTCAACTCCAACTTTAGAAAATATCCGACGAGCAAGACCATTCTTCTGCTCCAAGAGAGCCTTCATCAAGTGTTCTGTCTCCACTATCTGATGCTTGTTCTCTTTAGCCACATCTGGAGAAGAAACAATGGCTTGCCAGGCCATTTCCGTAAACTCTTGTTGAGTAATCTGAACAAAAAAAAAAAAAATCTCAACCTCAGATCAACCTCGACAAATCCAAAAACAAATTTACACAGAAAACCAAGCTGTTTCACATTATGATACAAACGATCTAGTTTTTCAATGAACTATAAAGTATAAAAACACTTAATAAGACCATTGCAAAAATAAGACAGCAATAATGTAAATTTTAAATTCATAAATTAGCAGTAGTGTCTTACCCCAAAACTAAACAAAACTTCAAACAACAGAACAAAGAAACCTAATACAAAATTAGCATTGACCCAACGAAAATAACTAAAGAAACAACTCAAAATCAATAGAAATTCAGTCCCCTTAACACCCAAAAAAACCAAACCCATTAAAATAATTCGAAAGCTTCCTTTTTTTTAACTATCAAAAGATCTTCAGTCACTGCATCGAAAAACATCAAATATATGCGGTTAACTAGCTTACCCTTCCCGTCGAAGCTTCACAACGAACAACGAAAGACCTTGAAAAAGTCCCTGAAAACCTCTCAAAAACCCCATTTTTCTTTAACTGGAGCGGTTTAAAGGATTTTAAGGAGGTGGGTTTTGAAAGAAAGCTGAAAGAAAGACGTGGATGAGTTAAAAAGAGATTGTTTTTATTGGTAATGGAACATGTAGCATATGAACTGACCCCACTAAACGACGCCATCGAAGAAGCAGCAGCCATTGTTGGTCTAAGTTCAGAAAGAGTAGTAATTGAAATGAATAATCAAAAGCTGATGGCTTTGCGTGGAAATAAGGGAGAATGAAGAGAAAAGAAGGGTCTCTTCTTTCTTCTGTTCTTGTCTCGAAAGGCTTTTCTCGGATGTTCTCGTTCTTGTTTCTTTTTAACGTTTTATGTAGTTTGAAAATGTAGTTTTAGTTTTCTTTTTCTTTTTCCTTTTTTTTTTTTTTTTTTTCCTCGCAGGAGGAAAGGAAGTTCGTCGGGATTTCTTTTATACTTAGTTTTCTTCAGTGACCAAAAGCTACTGAATGTTCGCAGGAAAGATCAAGAAGGCCTTTCGTGAAGTACCGATGTCGGGCGACAATTTAAATTTTTTTATATTTTTATTTAAATTAATATTAATTTTAAATTTAAAAAAATTAAATTATTATTCATAAAAATTAAAAAATTAATTTTATAATTAAATTTAAATTAAAAAATTTTTATTATTAAATAATTATTTAAATTAGGTTGAATTAATCTAAATTATAAAAAATTATGTTCAAGACTTGCTCATATGGTACTCCAACCCTTGTAGTCTAATACGAGGAAAAATAAAAGGAAAATATTATATATTCTACTTTCATTTTTAATTATTTTTAACTATATATTGATTAATTTTTTGGATTATTAGTAATATATTGATATAATAAAGAAATAGGAAAGATAAAGTATATACTTGTATATTTGAAAAATTCAAAACCTTTTTATATATTATTAGTGCAACAAAAATTTTACGAAAAAAGTAAGATAAGTAATTTTCTTTTTTAAGGTTAATAATAATAATAATGTGATTAAGTGTTTATTTGTGATTAATAAGTGGGTCATATATGATAATCTTATTATTTTAACATAAGTACTATTTACTATTATTTAATCTTTTTTAGCTGAAATAAAAATAAAATAAAAAATTATCATATATCTTTTTTTTAAAATATATTTTAAAATATATGTGTCACTGTATTAAGTGCTTGTAAAATTTATTCACCTACAGTAGATGAAGTAATTTTTTTATTATTATTCGTTTTCATAATTACTACAGCTTAAGCAATCTTTTGCTAATGTTATTGATTTAGTAGTTGTAATTCCCTTGCCAAATAGTTTTTTTTTTTTTTTTCTTTTTTATGCTATCTTCCCTCGTTAGCTTTAGTTTTGTCAAATTGTTACCCATCGAAAGGAAAATTAATCTTGAATTTTTAACCTCCATGGTAAAATCTCAAGTGGAGTTAAAAAAGCTTCATAGTATTAGATATAATTAACTAAATATGATACAAACAAAATAATTAAAACATAATATAAAATAAATAAATATTTTAAAATTTATATAATACATATTATTAATGTATTAAAATTTATATAAATATAAAATATTTTAAACATGATTATAACATGATAACAATACGAATATGATAGAATACATTATTGCAATGAACTTTCACTAACAAATTTTCTTCCTTCTTATCTGGACAATTACAATGTTTGAATGTTCATCTAGTTTTGCCAAAGAAAATTGTTCAATATTGTGCTCTAAAATATTCAGTTTAATAAGACAGAAAATCTTAATTATGAAAAAAAAAAATAAATAGAAATATAATGGCATTTGGTTATGCACAGACTATGGTGAACAAAACTATTCCTACGTAACGACTCTTCATTTTTTCTGTTTGAACATGGGCATACGAATATGGGTATAAAAATATAATTTTTTAAATATATAAAAAGTTAAAAAAAATTAAATACACTCATATTTAACAAAGACCTTGCATCGAATAAAAACTTATATATGATACTCACTTTTAAGTTTGGGCAACATAAAACTATTCCATATTCTGGGAATATCCAGAGTGGAAACGGGGCCATAAAGCGGCAATCCTGGCCGTCAAACAATCAATATGACCAATAAAATGCAGGAACAACTTTATAATTAGGCAATAGTTTAGGCC
>JBBYHM010289976.1:2776-27579 GCA_038381775.1 Adansonia rubrostipa | reverse complement strand
ATTTTCCTTTGGTGTGCCCATAGTGCTCCATTTGCAGCTACTATGCCTTGTCCAAGCAACGGTTCAAGCGCCAGTTGTTGAGCGGAAGGCTTTCCTAAAGCGAGTGAAGTGTTTATGCTTATTTCCTTCAGTAATTCTGGGCTGCTCAGGTGCAAAATCTGTGCGTTTCCCATTGAAAACATAAAAGTCGAACCTGGAAGCAAGAACATATTAGAATTACAGAGATTTAAATAATGGTTCCAGCATAATATTATAGTAGTTATTGTAAGATTTCCACTGTCTTAATTTTAATATTTATTGCTGTTAACCATGATAACGTTAATGATGTCCACACTTTACTAGGAGTGAAAAAGCATTTATGATTGTAATTTAAATTTTATAGTCAAACTAATTTTTAAGCTAAAATCATAAAATTTATACCATACTGTTCTCTCCATTTGTCGAAGTAGGGAAACACCAGCGAAGAGCAGTTGTGGGTTATCTCCTGGCCACTTTCTTCCGATGATTTCGACTTGGACCACTTCATTCTTGTCTTGTTTATGTCGTGGAGATTTCCAAGCAAGAAGGACGATGGAGGGCCCTGAATACCTTGTTGTTGTAGCCTGGAACGAAGCCGTCTAGGCTTCAATATCAGAGCATCAAACAGGCATTTGATGAGGGTAATGAACCCAAGAAAAAGACTAGTCAGGAAGACCTGGAAAAGCAACAATTGCAACGCCATGGCTTGTAGAGTGACTTCCCCCTGTTATAAGCTTTTTCTAGTGTGGGTGGTGCCGTGCGCGGCATGCGGCTGACGCAGATTATTCCCTTAGATTATAGAAAGTTTTCGGTGATTCTGAAACGAAAACGAAAGGATTTTATTTCAATTAATTAAGGTAAGTCGACCAGTTCCAAAGTTGAATTTGCGGTCTCCCATATTTAGTAATTTCTTGTTGTTGTTGGCATGCCCCAATATTTTTTTAATAATATAATTATATCATCATCATCATCATCATCATCATCCTCATTGCTGAAGTGGATTCCCAAACAAATAAATTATAATCATCATATAAATGGCTTTGAACAAATGATCCCAAATGGTTGGCGAACTGTTCTTGCTCACAAACTTGTAAATTTTTAGACAAGAAAATTTTCCAAATTAAAAATCCCGATCAAATTGTCAAAAACATCTTTGATTCAGTTTTTATTTTTGAAAAATGGAAAATCTAGAAATAGAAAAATTATATTGTATATAGAGAAAAGTTTTTTGTAAGAACGTATAGGTTGTCCTCAGCATATGTCTTTTCTACTAATTATATTTTCTTAAAAATTATTATCTTTTGAGAATCAAACACAACTTTAAAGCTATTATCATTCAATTTATGGAGATCCTTCGTTGACTTCTTTGTTTAATTAGGAGAATCTCTTTGCGTGATAGGTACTGGGTAAGGCCTCAAGGTTATTTTAGTATAATTATCGTCATATCATCATCATCATTATTGCTTGTGGGCTCGCAAAGATTAAACTATATATGATCTCTCAAATAACAAGGATTGTTAATTAAATGATTACTAGTTTTAATTATCCAAAAACAAAAAAGATTACTAGTTTGATCGTAAAAAATATAACCAATTCTCAACCACCATCATCGTCATCATGTCTAAAATAAAAATCCCCCTCAACAGTAGACGAATTTATTTTTCATAGATGTAGTGAGATGAATCCTTCTTCAAAAAAATCATTCAAAAAATTTTAATATGAATTCATCCAAATTCAATTTGACAAAAGGGTCGAAGATTCGAAGATAAAAAATTTCGAATTCAATCAACCCCAGAACAATTTAAATTCAAACTAACCAAAATATGAAATAGTTCAAACATGAGAGCAACTCAATCATAAATCTTAATTTGAATTTAATCTTTAAAAGTAAGAATGTTCGGATTGTTATTAAAGAATTTTTAATGCATTGCAGGCGTGGGTTTGAGATTGAATTGTAAAACAACATGTTTGTGTAAGTAGTGTGATTATCTGAGTTAAGGTTTTCATTATCGTCATTGTAATTGCTATTTGAATTCAATAAAATTATTATTTATTGCGGTTTAAAAAATTTATAAAATAAAAACTTTTATTATTAATTTTATATTAATTTCTTTTACTCAAAAATTAAAATTCAATGTATCGATATATAAAAGCTAAAATAATAATTTTATCAGATCAATAGCACTTTCAATAATAGCAAACTGAAAAGATGTTGGTAATCTCTCTCAATGAAGATGGTAGAATAAGAGAAGGAATTCATGGGATTTCTCTAAAATCAAAACATAGAACGGACGTTTTTTGAAAATTGATTTTGGATAGTTTTATTATAAAATTTGAATAGGCCAAAACCATTCGGGGATTCAAATTTTAAGCACAGATAAATATTCGAACATAAAGAAACTGTTTATCTTAATTTGAACCATAGTTGAATTTTAAAATTTAAAACAATTTGGATAAAAAGTTTTTATAGAACGTTAGTTGAATTAGGCTTAAAACATGTAAAAGTTTTAGACTTCGAAAAGGTGAAGCCCACAATTCTTTTAACTCAACCTTAAGTCTAACTCAACATGTGCATATGTTATGGCCTATGCTTGTGTAGGCCTCAACACCTAGAACTTGGGTGTCTTTTGAGGGCCAACCTCACACTTGAAGTTAAAACTATAAATATCACATGTATTAGCACTTACGAATTTAGTGTGAGATTCCATATAACTTATCAATAGCAACTAATTTTTTCCTCTTCAAGTAAGTATTTTGATATCAATTTCTCATTCAACATGATATCAATCATATAATATATTTATATATTGTGTATTAATGTATGACAACCTACATATATCATATGTCAATCTACATATTGGTATACATATTTCATATATATATATATACACTTAAATAAGCCTTGATATCCAACGTCAAATATATTTTCCTTTTATCTAATAAACAACTTTATTTTATTGTTATATTAAAATATTGTTAAACTAATGTTTGTTAAAAAATGACTTAATTTATGTAAAAAATAATAAAAAAAAAGCTAGGAACAAATTAAATGTTTATTGTTTTTCTTGTTCAGTTATACAAACGGTTGAATGGTTTAGAAATGTTTATTAATAGTAGAATTTATTACACCTACTTTATAGTTGAAAATATATCTTTTGTAAGAAATAAATATTTTAAAAGAAAAATAAATTAAAATGAAAAAAACTAAAGTAGTTTTTAAGTAAATAGTGAGTAGTTATGTTTTAAGAAGTAAAAGATGAAAATACCCTTAATTTTATATTATAATTCAGATTTAGGTTATATGTAATTATCTTAATAAAGTTGGTGTAACTTGACTCGTAATACTAAATCAGTTAGGCACATTATAATCGTAAGTTTAAATAGATAAATGCCTTCTACAGTTCAATCAAATGATATTCACTTTTGTAAATCTATATTAAACTTGCACATGAGTTGGTCTGGATCACAGCCTGAAAATTTAAAATTTTTCGGCTTATAATTAGGTCCAGGTTTACCCAAAAGCCTATTTTACTATTTATAATATTATTAAAATATTATTTTTATATTAATATTTATACATTTTTATAATTGGAATCTAAATAAAAATATTATTCTTATTAAATAACTAATTTGATTTTACGAAATTTTTGTCCAAAACTTAACCTATACAAACCAAACATACCTACTAACCTATCGATAGATTAATAGAAAATAAAAAAACCACACTTGGTGAAGTCAAGGAATTTTTGTATGCTTGTCAGGGATCTTAATTCTCCATTCCATGGACCTTTAATTTCCTTGGCAGCTAAATTGCTTATCATTGAACCAAAAATTTTTCTTTATTGTTCTTTCCAACATAAGGAAAACAAAGAAAAACTTAATTGGAAGGAGCTAAATTTGATACAAGACTTAACTCTATCTGAACTGAACTATGGTTAAACTAGATGTAAAAAATGAGTGGAAATAGAAAATGTTTTCTATTTTTTCTACTACACGAGGAAAACACATTAAAAAAGGTAGATCCTAATTAGCCAAGTAATATAACCATGTCATAGAAAAATTCAATTCTACTATAAACATATTCTCAATCTTAATTAGCCAACTACTTGATAATTCTAATGCATGCACAATGCAAGAATTACTATGCTGGGAGTTCTAGCGACAACCAGGAAAATCAAGTATGGTCTTTAAACATAGCCAAATGTTAGATCTAGGTAGACCACATGTCTATAATGCTAGTGGGCCAGAAATGGATACTTTCACTGTTAAATATTTTCTTCAGGACTGCATCTGATTTTATCTTTTATTGCTCTAGATATTTGAATAAGTATTCCTCGTCAATAAGTTGTTCCTATTCTTTAGAAAATAGTTAGTTTGTTTGTGATTTTGTGGATCACGATTTGAGTTGGTAGGATTTCAAAGATTTAATAATTTTCTATTTATTGTAAACATTATAAATGTAGAGGATGGCTGATGAATAAAAGGAATAGAATTTTATTTGCTGTATTTCGTACCTTTCTTCTCTTTAGCTTAGTATTTTTTCTTTTCTATCAATTTTGATTCTCTATTTTTCACTTTTAAAACCTGAAATTTAGTATCCGAGCCAAGCTCTTAAGGGATCTATAAAATGGAAGCTAAAGTAAATTTTTCTCAAATTGCTTCTCCTACCTTTGATGTAGAAAACTATTAGCTTTAGGCAATGTAAATAGAGACCTACCTGGAGGCTTTAGATCTTTGGGAAGCTTTGAAAGAAGATTATGAAGTTTCTCCACTAGCAAACAATCCACCATGGCCCAGATCAAAAGTCACAAAGAAAAAAAAAAAAAGGAAGTCAAAGGTAAAAGCATGTGTATTTACTACTATTTTAAAAATAATCTTCCTAGGAATAATGTCTCTCAAAACAGCGAAAGAAGTTTAGGATTATCTGAGGGAAGAATATGTATGAGATAAAAGGATATAAGGCATGTAAGTGCTAAATTTAATAAGAGAATTTGAGTTACAAAATATGAAATAATCTAAGATAATCAAAGAGTACTCAAATAGATTGGTTGGCATTATCAACAAGGTAAGGTTACTTCGCACCAAATTTACTGATCTTACAATTGTAGAAAAATTCTTGAAACGATTCCAGAAAGATATCAAGCATCTATAACCAACTTGGAAAACACAAAGGATTTGTCCAAGATCACCTTAGTAGAGTTGTTAAATGCCTTGCAAGCTCAAGAGCAACAAAGGTTTATGAGGCAAAATCATATTATTGAAGGAGCCCTGTCAGCCAAGCACCACAAAGCTGGTAAGAACAAGAACAAAGATTATAGTAAAAGTCAAGTGTTAAGCCGTGAAAACACTGCAAACAACTAAATCTAAAGCAAGGGTAGAAACTCAAAGAGAAACTATCCACCTTGCCAATATTACATCAACATTGGTTATCCACCATTAAATTGTTGGAAGAGACTAGATGTGAAGTAGCGAGTGTAATTAGCTTGGACATGAAGCCGTTATTGGCAAAAGCAAATCTCAAAAGCATAAAGTAGATGCTCAAGTCACTGATCAAGGTGAAAAAGATCAGATTTTTGTGGGAAAATGTTTTTCGACTAGGAGTTCTTTAAAATATTGGCTGATTAACAATGGTTGTACAAACCACATGAATTATGACAAAACTCTTTTCAAGGATTTGAAGCCTGATAGAGTCATAAAGTTCACAAAAGGGGATGGTTGTTATTATTCCTACAAAAGGAATAGGAACCACTGTAATTACAACAAGTTTAGGTACAAAGACAATTTTAGATGTTCTTTACGTACATGATATTGACCGAAATTTATTGTGCGGGTAGTTGATAGAAAATGGATTCAAAGTATCCTTTAAAGATTGGTATCGTCTCATTTATGATGCCACTGGATATGAGATTTTGAAGGTTAAAAAGAGAGGTAAAAATTTCTTGTTTGATCCAACAAAGAAAGAGCAGACAACTTATTATGATAAAGTTAGTACCGTAGATATTTGGCATAAGAGACTTAGACATTGTCATCTTCAAAGAATGTTGAAAATAATGACATGACGAGAGAATTACCATTGCTTGTTAATCATATGCCAAATTGTAATGCTTGTTATGCCAAATTGTAATGCTTGTTAATTTGGTAAACAAAAAAGGAGGCCATTTACTAAGTCAACATGGAAGGCTTCAAAAAAATTATAACTGATCTAAATAAACATGGTAGGTCCTCAAAGAACGCTATCACTAAAAGGTAGTCTTTACTAATTTTTTTCGTTGATGATTTTACAAGAATGTGGTAGATTTTTTTCTTGAAATTCAAGTTAAAAATGGCTAGAGTATTTTGGATGTTTAAAAAAGGGGTGGAAAATCAAAGTGGTTGCAAGATTTAATTTCTAAGGTTTGATAACGGAAAAGAATACACCTCAATAGAATTTAATTTATTTTGTGAAGAAGGAAGGATTGAACATAGCACATAACTCCCTATACTCTTGAACAAAATGGAGTTAGTGAAAGAAGAAATAGATTAGTAATGGAGATGGCTAGATATATGTTACAGGCGGAGGAGTTGCTTAAAAGATTTTGGACTGAGGCAATTAACATAGTAGTTTTTTTGCAAAATCGACTTCCAACCAATCCTTTAGAAGATAAAACTCCATTTGAGGCTTGGTATGGGTATAAACCTTTACTAAGCTTTCTTAAAGTGTTTAGCTTTGTGTGTTTTGCTCATGTTCCATAGGTTTAGCTTGACAAACTTGACAAGAAGGCAATTCTAGGCATTTTCGGGGGTTACAGTTCATTTTTAAAAGCCTACAAGAGTATCATCCAAAAACAAAAAGAATGACCATCACTAAAAATGTACACTTCAATAAGGATGAGCAATGGGACTTGAAGAATTTATAAAGAACGAGTAGATCTTCACAAGATCTAAAAGAGAACTTTCCTGAAGAGCAAACAATTGATCAATTGCAGAATGAGTTAGAAGATGATCTTCCAATCAAAGGTACAAGGCTACTTTTAGATATCCATCAGAGATGTAATGTGGCAATATGCAAACATGTTGGCCATAAAGATACACTTAAAGACCCAAAATAAAAGAAAGCAATAGACGTGGAGATGTCAATGATTTAGAAAAATAAAAAATGGGAGTTGGTTGATAAGCCTGAAGATAAAAGTCATTGGAGTGAAATGGGTGTTTAAAACAAAGCTTAATACAGATAGCTCCATCCATAAATACAAGGCCAGGCTTGTAGTTAAAAGGTATGCACAAATTTTTGGTGTTGATTATTTTTGACATTTTTACTCTTATTCCTAGATTAGACACAATCAGATTACTAGTAACAATAACAGCATAAAAAGGTTAGAAAATGTTCAGTTAAATGTCAAATTAGCTTTTTTTTTAGTGGTGTGTTACATGAAGAAATATATGTGGAGTAGCTAGAAGGATTTGTGAAGCAAGGTGAAAAAAATGAAGTCTCCTTGCTCAAAAAAAGCTTTCTATGGCCTAAAATAAGCACCAAGAGCTTAGTACAACAAGATAAATCAAAAAAAGTAAAAATAAAGTGTTCATTTGCTAGAAAAAGTATGCAAAGGAAATATTGAAAAAATTTTAGATGGAGGAGTGCTAACAATAAACACACCAATGAATCAAAAAGGGAAGTTAAGTAAGGAAAATGGTACTAATAAAATTAATGAAGGTTATTATAAAAGCTTGATTGGGTGCCTAATGTATCTCACTATAACAAGGCCAGACATTCTATTTGCTGTAAGTCTCCTATCTCAATTTATGTATTGTGCTAGTGAAATGCATTTAAAAGCAGCAAAAAGAGTATTAAGGTATATCAAATGTACTATTGATTATGGTGTCAAGTTTGAGAAGCATCAAAACTTCAAGTTGTGTGGATTCTTGGATAGTGACCAAGGTGGATCCATTGATGACATGAAGAGTACCTCAGGATATTGTTTCAGACTTGTTTCAAGAGTTTTCTCATGGTGTTTAAAGAAGCAGGAGATTGTAGCATAATCCATTGTAAAAGTAGAATTTATAGCAATAACTGGTTAAAAAAGTTATGTGTGATTTACATATGAAGCAGAAGAATAACCAAGAGATTTTGGTTAACAATTAGGCAGCAATTGCAATCTCAAACAATCCAATGTTTCATAGGAAGACTAAATATTTTAGCATCAAGCTTTACTTTTTGTGAAAGGTATAGCAAAAATGGAAAAGTAATGTTAGTTTACTACAAGTCTAAAGACCAGTTAGTAGGCTTATTCAAAAAACCACTTCTAGTTAGCAAGTTTGAGCTTTTAAGGCAAAGAATTGGAGTTTGAAATTCCTCAAGCAAGGAGGAGTGTTAAATATTTGCTTCAGAACTGTAAGTGATTTTATTTTTTGTTGCTCTAGATATTTGAATAAGTATTCCTAGTCAATAAGTTATTCTTATTCTTTATGAAATAGTTAGTTTGTTTGTGATTTTGTGGATTATGATTGAGATGTTAGGATTTCAAAGATTTGCTAATTTTCTATTTATTCCAAACATTATAAATGTAGAGGATGGTTGCTGAATAAAAAGTGTAGAATTCCATTTGTTGCATTTCATACCTTTTTTCTCTTTAGCTTGGTATTTCTTTTCTTTTTTCAATTTTGATTCTTTATTTTTTCACCTTTTGAACCTGCATTCACAAATATAGGCTTACTCACATTTGGTCAAATCAGTTTCATATAAAAAAGTAAGAAAATAGCTTTCTACAGAAAATAGCTTTCTACAGGCCACTGATATTATTTTAGAATCAAAGCAGTTTACAACATTATAAGTAATGCATATCTTATTTCCAAAGAGATGTCTGTTCTATCAAAATCTGTTTCTAAAATAGGGACACGATTCTTAAAAGAGAAAATTCAAGCTCTGAAGCAACAGCTAAAAAGGCTAAGAATTCTTACAATAAAAGGTGGACAGAACAAAATTAAATGTTCAAAAATCATATCCTAAATGAGGAGATGTCGTAAACCAATGTTTTTATAACACTGACTTTATAAAATAAAACCAAAACAAGCATAAATTCTTTATGCTAATATATATTACAAAAAGTTTTAGAGCATGAAATTTAGACTGTAGTGATCCCTTGATATATTCTAGAGCAAAATTAATTTCTTTAAATGTTTACTTTAAATAAGAAAAAACTACCATAAAATCAAATAAAAGAGCATAAAGTTCATGATTTTGAAAAAGAACAAGGGGAAAAAATGCTTAATGGGGGTAGAAAAAGCTAAATTCAAGCAAACAATAGAGATAACATTAAAACCAAATGATATATCTGGTTTTATATGTGTTCATTTTCTCTTCATAGACAATTGAAAATGTACAAGAAATGATAATACATACTATAGAATTTTCAGTGGTTATTTTTTAATCAGCTTGTTTAGGTTTTTAAACTGTGTTTGGAGCTATTTGGACATGTTGAGGTGTTTGAACTAGGTTTGGAGCTAACTGAACTCATTGAGATGTTTCAATTAGGCTAGGAGCTGATTGGAGTATTTGAGGTTTTTGAAATAAGGTAGGAGCTAATTGAAGTTGCTCTCTAAAGGTCTTTCTTTACTTCTTCTATTTTGGTTTCATCCTAAATTTCAGAAAAATATTTGTCAAATGATCATAGGTATTTACATCAATGAACAAAAAGGGAACTAAACACAATAACTTGTGTATTAATTATTTTGTTAGTTGTAACAATAATATTATAAGACCAAAAAATGGATAACAAAGATAATGAACAAATGATAATGAAAATAAACAAGCGAAAATAACATATAAAACTCTTGTTAATTATTACAAGTATACCTAACAGAAGCCTTAACCAAACTGTCACATAATTTCATAACTCTAAATTAAATAGTTTGAAACATAGATTCTATATTACAAATATATTCACCGTATTCAATCTTCCTCAACATTGTCTTGACCTTTTTGATTGAAGTACTCCATGCAATCATTATCAACTATTTTATTTACACTATCTACAACATCATAATTAATAAGATCTGGAACAATATCATCCTTATGTAGCAATCCATTATCTTTTAAAATTTGCATTGCCCTATTAGGCTTATACATTCTAGTGTCTTCATCCATATCAAAGATTTCATCATTTTTTGGGACTTGCATCTTTAGAACATCATACAAGTGCCAATGATGAAACATTTTTACTACTCTTAATTTTTCCTTATATTGGTATCATCTAAGTAAAAGAACTTGCTTATCTTGATTCAACATTATAAAAAGAGTCATTCTCATACCAACATTTGTTAACATTAGTACTTGTAAATGATCGTCTTTATAAATTCTTCACCTCTTACTATCTAGGTCAAACCATTTACACCTAAATAAAACAACTTGACAATCTTTTATGTAATATAACTTAATAATACAACAAGAACATCATAAAAGTTAATTTGGTCCATTTCATGATTGCTTTCAACTACTATTCCACTACTTTGACTTCTCAAATAGACATCAAGCTCTTTTTTATGGAAGCTAACCCTACTAACAATAAAACTTGTGTACTTTTGAACATGCCTATTAAGATCATATGCTAAAGAAAGTAACTCATCAAATATTTCTTCTAAAGCTTAATCACGTAACCATGTACCTATCATTTACTGAATGAAACAAAATAAATTATCACAAAATGTTTTCATAACTTTTAGATTTTTTTTTATTTCAAAACACTTACTTACATGTCTTTTAGACCATAAGGAAAATCGTGTTTTATGTATTTCATCAATAGATAACCTACTTTCTAATTTATTCTCCATTTTATGTTTTCTATAGTAGTAAACATAATTGAAACAAAAGATAAGTTGACATAAAAGTTTAGCTTACTCATTGATAATGAGTTTGCACTAATCATTATGCCCTTGGTAATTCTATCATGACTACCGATAGACATGGCCCACCTCAAGCATAGCCATACATTGGTAAGAGTTTTTGAAAAACCACATTGTAAAGTGAAAGAAAACATCCAAATCTTATTTGAAAATGGCCTTTGCACTTATTATCAGATTTAATTAAGAATGTACCTCTAGCCATTGTTGATCAAGAATATAATCTCATTCCAAGTATACGAAGATGAACACTCATATAAGCCTGCTAGTTTATTTTCTTTTCTTGATAAAATTACCTTATGATGGTGGAAGGCAATTTATATAAACTAGATTAGAGACTTATACTAAAAGATTAATTATAGTTGTATCCTACCATTAAGGAGTCTGTATTCTAATTAGTTATTAAAGTAGAGTTTAACTTTTACAACTAAAGTATTTAAACTAAATAGGATTTACTGGATAATATCACCTCAATATTAATTAAAATATTTATCTCAGTCCACTTAATTATCATTTGGGCCACATAAAGTCCAACATTCTTCCATTTAGCCCATATGATAAACTAAGAACTTAAATATATGATATTCAAATCCAAACTTTAGTATGGTCATAAGTTACTCTAGCCAAACTCTTACTCAATTAAAGAATCACATAGCATAAATCATGGCGGTAGCATTCTAATCTGAATATTTCCTTCTATGAATTACAATGCATGATTATCTCTAAAAGAGTACTTTTTGATATAATACTTTATGAATGAATTTTTCGTAATCATTCAAGGTCCACTTGATATGTAAACTTTATGTACACAAACTAAAACATGTCCATAAACCCCAAGAATATGAAATTAATAGAATCAAAGAAGCCCAAATACATCTTGATAAAATTTAACTAGCCAAAATGATCCACATGATTTTTGAACTATTTTTTCGACAATGCTTTAATCATGGGATCCATTGTTTTAAATCTGTACTGATGTGCTGGATATCCATATTTTACTTATTTATAGAGTCTTTAATAACAAGCTAATTTATATCTATTTGCTTGTTGTGATCCGCACCTTTATCATTCTTAGAAAAGCATACTGCATAAGGGTTGTCATAATAAATCTTTAATAGCCTTATTAACAACTCTCAAACTGGAGATAAAATATCTCAACCTTATTGCCTATGATATTACTTTATAACATAATTCCTTTGACAGCTTTCATAGTCCAAGGCCAAGATTACTTTAATATATGCCAAGCACTTCTACTATAAACCTTATGTCAAATTTCATATAAACCTGATCATATATAAGACTTCCAATACTATAAGCATATTTGATGCCTTTCATATGCTCTTTTTTTTTTTCAAATTGAAATATCCACTTTACAATTTACGTCCTTGTAGGTGAATAGCTTTGCATCCTAATTCTTTTTAAAACTGTCATGATATAGGCTTCTTGAGATAGACTTAAGGTCTTTTCAGACCTATCTCTATGAATCTTTATGCCTATGATATATGAAGTTTTGCCAAAATTCTTCTTGTCAAAGTTTTGAGAATGAAAACCTTTGTTTCATGTAACAAAGCTAAATCACTTCTTCCAAGAAGAATATTACTAACATATAGGACTAAAAATTATGAATTTAATCCCATTGACTTTAAAGTATAAACAATGATTAACCTTTTTAGTGAATGTTAAACTTTACACACCATTGGTGGGAAAATTGTTTTAGTCTATACATTAATCTTTCAAAGAAACCTTTAGGTAGTATCTTGTATGCCTCTACTTAAGATCTTTATTCAAGTAAGTTGTTTTCACCACCATTTAATGTAACTCTTAATCAAAATGAACTACAAAAGCTATGATAATTCTTAATGAAACTTTCTTAAAAAATTAGAGAGAAAGTTCTATGGTAATCAATACCTCTTTTGAGTGAAACAATTGACCACAAGTCTAACTTTATATCTTTTAACATTACCAAATGATAATTTAACGAGTTATTATATTGGCTTATTAGCCATTGGTTCCATCTATTTTATCATAGCTTTATGCCGAAGTATGAAATTTTTACTATTCATGGCTAGTGAAAACAAGATTATCTTTATGTCTAATATCAAAATTAAACTTTTATAAGTACACAATCAAGTCATAGAAATAGCTGGTTTCTTACCCATTAGATCTCTTAATTTTATAATTATTTGTACATATTATACACCTTTAGTTAGTGAGATTAATGATCTATTATAAAGGTTTTATTTTGATTTGATTGTTCTCCTGTTAATTCTATATATTGTTTTGAGAAACAATCAAGCTCTCTGCAAAAAATCAATCTAAATAAATTTATTCCTCAATATCAAACTTACAACGAAAGTTACTCCCACTGGACTCATGATCCATAAAAAACTTAGTATTTTTAGCTTCAATAATTCTAACTAAATATGAGAGACATTTAAAATCATTACCCCTTTAAGTTAATTGCATCGCTTATAACTGTTAATTGTTCTTGGACCCAGTTTTCTTATGTTTAAGTTATAAGCTTTCACTTTAATTGGACAACCTAAGTTCGTAACGTTTAAGCTGGATTCTAAATATTTCGTAATTCTAAGAAAATTTTATAAAAGAATTTACTTGACACTTTAATAAAGACATCAATAGCAGTTTTAATGCTTCAATACATAAACTTAGGGGAAGGTGTATGATCTCTAAATATTACAGTATTTTCTTTAGCTCCTTTTTGTAGACTTGTTAGTTTGCTTTTTCCTCAATGCAACTAACAAAAGTGTCAAACTTAAGAGTTTTAGGAACTCCATCATTGTCAATTCTCCTAAATTTCTGTATAGAATCGTGACATAATCTTTATAATACAACTTCGAAGGAGTTTTTGTCTATAGCACATTTTTACTACCAGAAATAATAGAAATAGTTAACAAATATATTCTTACAATTAGGATCAAGTTAATGATGAAAAATCCAATAGAAAAATTTTTCTTTTGAAATTTCAACAATAGAATTTAAAAATTTAAATTCAAAACCTTTGTTTTACTTAAGATAATTTCTAAAATGAAAGATAAAATCCCTTTTAAGGTTTAAAACAAATCTTGATTTTAAAAATGATCCTAATAGTTCTTAGCGATTTCTATAATAAATGTTCCTCTCATTTTCTTTTGGTTTCCTTGACTTTTTGAAACCTTAGATGGTTATAGAAATATAATTCGTCGTACATAAGTCCAACCACCATGTATTATTAGGAACATCACCAAAAGAGATTCATACAAAATGAGTTTACCTTTATTTTCGAATCCTCTTTATACTTTAGGCAATATTTCCTTATGTATCTGAATAAAAAATAAAATAAAGGACTTGATGTCATATTCTTTATTGGCATTTTTTCTTTTTCACCTTTATAACACATTTGCCTATTTATCACTTTTTACTTGAAGTCACTAGGCTAATTGAATCTAGTTTCTCATTCTTTAATCTCTTTTTCCTCTTAAACACATATAACTGAGAGTTCATTGATGGAACATTTTTTTTATGTGTTTCTCATGGTCATACTTATTAAGAAAAAAGTTAAATATGAAAGTGATAAGAAATTTATTGAAAAAGCTTTCCAAAGATTTAAGTCAAGTACCAATGTATCTCAAATCCCATAATGTGCTCATGCATAACTTTTAGAATTGTTGCACTTTATTCTTGAAAGCTTCCTTATCAGGGTGATAGCTAAAACCTTATCAGATTTAATAATCTGGTCTTTAGTGGCTTTCTAATAATCCTTGACCTTATAACAATTTAGAATGAAATCCCAATTTGATTTACTAGTATAGGATTTGATGTATATCATCCTTAAACGGTTAAATTTCTCTCACTGTCCATGAAATTTATTCTTTTTTTGCACACTTCATTCGTTGAGGACAACTTGTCCACTCGAAATACTAAGTTAAGGTCCTTATACTTAAAATAGCTTAATTAACTACTTCATTAGAGTTTTTTTTATCACCAGATAGCATTTAATTCTAGCAGCCTTATAGATAACAATAGTAGAAATTGCTGCAAAATGCAAGGAGTTATACTTTAATTGAATAAAGTATTTTATATTTAAATGTAAATCCAAACTTTCTTGTGGGTAGAGGTGCATTATGCATATGAATTTATATAACTTTAATGATAAAATAATAATTTTAAAATACCAAAATTAAATAATCCATGCCTATGGGCCTAGGAAGATTTGACTTTAATTTTATATTATTTTATCCTTTAACCATTTTACAAAATTGATTATTTTCCTGTGGGGTTAAATAACTAATTTCATGGTTTAACACTTCATAGATGTTATTTTTCTTTATATAGTTTTAAATGACTACTATTTTATCTAAATAAATTAACTCAAGATGTTGTGGCTACTCTTAAATTAATGATTTAGAAGTTAATAATATCATCCGACATGTATGCATAAAACTTATTGCGTATGACAAATAATACTTTATCATGCCATTTTGTTATGTAGTTATTTTAAGGAAAAATTATTTTAAATATCTACCAATTGTCATCTAAATTAATTAACTTAAGATACAGTGGCTACTCTTAAACTAGTGACTTAGAACTTTAATAATGACATCCTTAATATATATGCAGAACTTTTTATTGCATATTAATAATTACAACAGAATATAATTTGAAATCATGTTAATTTATTGCAATTATAGTATAAATAAGTACATATTAATGTCATCCTCCTTATGTAGTTATTTAAAGAAAACTTTATTTTAAATAGTTACTAATTTGACTAAATCAATTAACTTAAGATGCTATGACTATTCTCAAGCAATTGATTTAGATTCTTTGTAATGATATAATATGTGTACACCATATATAATTGCATTATAATTTAACAACTTAAATATATACCAAATAAATTCATGATGTAAAATCTTATTAATGTCATTTACCGTATGTGGTTATTTAAAGAAAATTTTCTATTTTAAATAACCACTAATTTATCTAAATCATGTAAATTAAAAAGCTTTGGCTAATATTGAGCTAGTGATTTAGATCCTTAACAATGACATTATAAATTTATATATTATAATGGAATAACAATTTGTCATGTTATAACGTATTAAAAATCATGACATAATATTTACGTTCCATGACATGATTTCGTTTAATCATAGAAAATATGTATTAGATCATAATCTATTTATTTCATAATATACATGGATGTGCATATTGAAATTGTAATGCAAAAAAAAAAAAAAAAAAGACCTTTACATTCAAATATGCACTAAAGTTTAGGTTGAAAGTACATAAATATTGGTTACTTTATAGGGAGAGTACATACTTCAAAAGATTCTTAAGATACCAAAATACTTTATCATGAAATAAATATTCTGAAATATATGTGCATAACATATTTTAACCATTTAGTCATACATAAATATTAAATAAAAAATATTTTATGCCATTATTATATAAAAAAATTATAAATAAATTTAACATAAAATTACTCAACTAACGGAACGAACGGTGTCAAAAACAGAATCCAACCTAGGTCACACAGATCAATTTCTTGATTCCATCACTATTCATTAGTTCATCACTATTCCAAGTCGGTACTGTTCATCATTTGCCTTAGACAGGTTGCGCTGACCTGTTTTGATTTTATTTCGGGTTTCATCAATTTTATATGGTTTCCATCAATTTTTAATGCAATTAAACTATCTGATGTTCAATTAACATTATATTTAGAAAGCCTATACTTTAAATTGCATCAAAACAACATAAATCAAGATAAATTTATTAAAAAATTTTGAGTTTTGTACTATGAAAGACCCGTTTGAACAAGTGATTAACGAACTGAATGAAAATCATAGACATGTGATTAACAAAAAAATTTAACTTGACCTTGCAACTATTTTTTGTAAAACTAAATCATAGCTTTACAAACCTTTAAGTTTTTCATGCTCACGTCCTGACTTGCTTACTTTTATTTTATAATATTCATATGTATATATATTTTTATTACGCTTTATTAAAGCAATAAGAAACTATTAAGTCAAACCCTCGCATCAATTAGGTGAACAAATTCAAATGTCAATCATCATTATCTCTTTTAAGTTATTAAATCCACAACCAAATTAAACATCTCAAGTAATTTTGATCTAATTAATCAGAATACAATAAACTTGATTAAGAATTTTTTTGGGTTTAAGATATCTAGGATAAATTTGAGTATGTAAAATTTTCATATTAAAAAAAATAAAGCACCTATTATGTAATCTGAACAATGTTGCTAGAGAATCTAGCTCTGATGCCACATGTAAGATTTAATTAAGAATGTACCTCTAGCCATTATTGATGAAAAACATGACATTGCTCCAAGTATACGAAAACGAATACCCGTATAAGCCTTTAATCTATTTTCTTTTCTTGATAAAATTACCTTATGATAGTGCATATGTAATTTATATAGATTAAACTAGGTACTTATACTAGAAGACTAATTAGAGTTGTATCCTACAATCAAGTCGTCTGTATTATAATTAGTTACTAAAGTAGAGTTTAACTCTTACAACTAGAGTAGTTAAAGTGAATAAGACTTACTAAATAATATTACCTTAATATTAATTAAAATATTTATCTCGATTCATTTAATTATCATGTGGGCCACATAAAGTCCAACACCTATGAGATTGAGTTCCATGTCATGGACATTGCACCATCCTAAAACTATTTGCTTGGAAGGCCTTTGGATCTGCTTTGCTGGGGTAGTGCCCACATACTCTCACCAAAGGCTCAAACTTATGGTAGAAGAACGCATTGTCAGCGTGTCTGGTGAAGAAGGTATGATTACAATGGTTTCCACCGATTCTCCATACATCAAAGCAAACATTGAGGCTGTGGAGTACTTCTTCCAAGATTTCGAGTTCATTAACACCTCATTTATTAGTGAAAGGTTCAAGATCCCTAAGCATCATTTTCAAGAACAGGTATGAAACCAATAGTGGGCAAGGGTTGCGAGGCTGAAAAAGGTCTAGGTAGATATCTACAAGGGAGGACTTAACAGATAAACGTTGCCGAAAAAAGGGGAAACATGGCCTGGGGTTCAATCCGAAGTGGTGCTTGAAAAGGAAGTTAATGAGCGAAAAAAAAAAAAGGGAAAGAAGGTTAGCTCGAGTATTGGGGTAGGAATTAGGGAGAACTCAACTATCGGTCAGTCTTTAATGGAAATTTTCTATTCAAGAGGTTTTATTACCCTTTGAATAGACGAGGGGAAGACTAATGATAATACTAGAGAAAGCTTTCGACAATATTTTTTTGTCAATGCAGATGAAAAAGATGTCAAGAACTTGGAAAACGATCATGGGATTCGCCCATCTCCTACAGGATTTGTTTTGAAGAACTGGACTACAATCGAACATCTTGTAGTATTTATTTCGATTCCAAAATAATCCCAGGAACTTACCTTGTCTTTGCCCAAAGATATTTAGGGATCTTTTCGTAACGAGCCTAATATGGTAATTATCATTTAAAATAAATGAAAATCATGAAGCATTGCCATCACTCGTGTCCTATCTCTTTTCCTCTCACTAACTTCTACTTCATTATGTTTACTCTTTTAACTTCCAGGATGATTATTATTATTATTATTATTTGCCTGTAGCATTCTTTATCTCGCCTTTTTCAAGTGTCTCAATGAATGTAACCTAGAAGAACTCGCCAACAACTAAGAGGTTGATTTTGAAAGGACCATTTTGTGTAGGTGATATCGATCTTGATGAGGATCTGAAGACTGTGCCTTGCCCCCGATTTGTTGAGAGTGACTGAGCAAGAGAATAAACAAATAATTCCGGACGAGGAATTGATCGACGTCAATATTCTACGTTTAGTATTATTTACTCTCTTAATTGTTATTATTATTATTATTCTTATTATTATTATTATTAAATGAAGGGCAATATTCTACGTGTGTGGAGGGCAATAAGCAAAATGTAAGTTACAAGGAATATTAATGAGAGAAAGAAATTGCTAAGAATAGAGTTAAAGGGCATTCAGGGATTGAAACCATGGCATAAAATCCAAGATGGCAGAGAATCTCAAGAAATCCAGATCGCCACAGCCCACTCAAAAAATTGTAAGGACATAATGGGAAGATTCCACTGTTCAAGAAATGAGACCTGTGGGATGCATGGACCGGTGGGTTTTATTCGTACTCGTTTGATTTTGAATACAAGTTTGTATAAATTTAAATTAGTATGATTTGATTTAAATTATTATTAAATAATTATAAAGTATTATTTAAATTTATTATAAAAATATAAAAATTTTATTGTAAAATAATTTTTTAATACTTAATAATTTTTAAATTATGAAATGGATTGTGAAAATAAATTTAGATAAAAAATAAAAAAATTGAGTCACGGCTTGAATTATGAATACCTCTTCTTGAAAGTTGATCTCTAAGATTTTTTACATTTTAATAATAAGAGAATTTTTAGCTTTGAAGTATATGTTAGAGTGATGGTGGCAAAATGAATTTGTTTTGGAAATTCAATAAAAAAAATTGAATTCAATTTGATAAAAGAAAATCAGAGACCTAAATTTGAGAAAACTCGCGTTCAGAATAACTGAAACTCAAAATGATCTGAGATGAAAATGGTTTAAATCCAAAAACGATTTGAGTTCCTAAGAAGTTGAACTCAAAATGATCCCAATCCGAGACCAATCTAATCATCAACCCGTAAGAATCTGAATTTAGGTACTAAAAATAAGAATGATTGAATTGTAGTTAATAATTTTTTATAAAACAAAAAACTCTAATAATGAATATTATTCTAATATTTGTTTATGATTTAATAAAACTTTTTTCCATTTAACCATCATAATATTTTTATTTGTTTCAAAATATCCATTTACATCAATCCATCTCTTCTTCTTAGTATTATCAATATTTTAATTTTTACCGATCCTTTACGAATACAATAATTTTTAATTAATAGCATAAAACCAAAAAAAAAAATACTTGATCTTATTTTCAAAAAAAAAAAAAAAAAACTATTACAAGACATTGGCATAGAATTAAGAGCTTTTTATATAGTACCAATTAGACTTGATAATTTTGAACAAAATAGAAAAAAGAATATGAATACTATACAAATATACACACGTGTCAAAATTTATATAAAATAAATTATTAAAATAACCAAAATTTATATTAGTATATAATATTTTAAATATGATTTGTTATACAAAAATATAAAATGTGCTTCCTTTAATATTGTAGAAATACGCAATCACTATACAAGGCAAGTTTTGAATATTATATTTATATTAATATATGACAATGCAAATGCAATAATTTACTTCTTAGGTCAATGAATTTATAATTTAAATTGAATTATTATGATAAATTGCAAAATATCTTCATTTTGAGGTAACTTTTAAATAAAGTATAGATATATTAAATTAAAAAAATTAAGATAGGCAAATAATAACTCTCATTCATTGTACAATACATGATACAAAATTTAGAGTTATTAAAGTATCAATTAAACTTGACAATGTTGGACACGACATGATTATACAACATGAAGAAAATATGATGAAAATAACGTAAACATGGCTTGACATGAAAAATAAAATAAACACAAAACAAATAAATAATTTATATAAAATGAATTATTAATGTTTTAAATTTTATATAAAATATATAATATCTTGAATATGTTCAAAAGATGAAAAAGTAAAATGAATACAATATATGATATAAAAATAAAAGCTATTTGTGTAGTGTTAATTAATTTTATATAAAATATATAGATACCTTGAATTAATTTTTCTCTTTCCGTGCATTTCGTTAAGTATTTCGTGCAAGCATGGCCTTTTGAGAGATTGGATTTATTAAGCATTTAAGTCAAAATTAATTTGCAATACGTGAATATATCACATGCCACTACCAAATGGCATACGTACATGAGAAAACTTGCGTGCCCGAATGACTCCATTAGCATATCTTTGAGGATTGAATTTATCAGCATCAGGTCCCCATATATTAGTGTCTTGGTGAAGTGTGACCGCCATTACCCGAAGATTAACTCCGTTAGTCACGTTAATATGCCCTATTTTAATGTCTCCAGTGCTGGTAATGACAGTTAGAGGAGGATAAAACCGTAGTACCTCATAAATCACCATATTTAGCTGCCAATTAATCCAATAGAAGAGATCAGAAATTCAATTTCTTCTATTCGGGATTTAAATTTAGATCACATTGCTATATTACAGTTACTATTTTAAGTTTCAATAGGCTTTTTCTATCACTAATATCTAGGAAGCACATACACAGACATGCAATACATGTACTTCACGATACAGAAGCGACAGCACAAGAATTTATAAAAAAATTTGGACATGAGTACGATAAGACATAATGATAAAAATATATTTTATAATAATTTACAATAAAATTATAAAATTAAAATTTTTAATCAAATATTAATATGCAAATAACTTTTAATTTTTTAATTAAAAACCTAACCTTAAAAGAAAAAATCAATTAGGAGGAAGCTCAAATTCAAAGACCAAAAGGTCCTACATTATCATAATCTAAATTACTTAACAAGAGAGTAATTTTCATCCTTGTCTCATTTTATACCACTTGTCTTCTTTCTTTCACGTTCTCAATTCCTGTAACATATTTATTTGATACTCTATTTTCTACTCCTACTTTTTCTGGCAGCTGTATTTTGATTATGTTTTGATCATATTTGATTTACTTATGTGTCCTAATATATTCTGCATGTATTCCATCATGGCCGAACTGTGTGTCAGACATGTGTCTGACACTTATACATTTCTCTGTCAAAAATATTTATTTTTTTAGTATTTACTATAATTGACCGCAATAAAATTTATTATTTTTATAATTTTAATAAATGTGAAATAACTGAAATTTAAATCCCTCATTAATATAAGTCCAGGATTAATGGTTCACTTACTATTTTCATCTTGGAGAGCATGTCGAAATTTGGCTATTCACCTCTACAAATTTCAAGAATTTCTTCGCGAACTTCATCTTGCCACACTGGATGTTTGGCCAACAGCATCAATGTCCATGTCGCTGTTACTGCACTTTTCTCGTACCCTGCCAAGTACATGCTCTTGCAATTGTCAACAATGAATCAATTTGTTTCATCTTGGCCTGAATCACCGCTTTGAGCGCCTTCAAGGATAATTTGTAATAGATCCCTTTCTGCTGCTCCTTTCTTTCTTATCTTCACAACCTTCAAGATTAACATGTGGAATTCTTTGTATAATCTTCCTGTTTCTGTATGGATCTTGATTCGAAGATATCGGAAATTTTCATTATCAATCATTTCTTATTAAAATGGTTCAAGTCAAGAACTGGGAGGAAAAAAAAAAAAGGACCTCATTCTGTACGTAAGAAATTTTTGAGAAAATCTCTTTTCCTTTGGAGTAATTGTTTCCAAAACAAGATTTTGAGATCACATCTCTGGAAAAACTTCTCAGGCAATCATCAATCTTAATCTCTGCAACTCAACTTCACTGTCGATCTTACTATTCCATGAGTTCACTTTCGTAATTGAGGACTCCATCATTTTCACAAAACCCTGAAGATGTCAACGGAGTTGCTGGAAATCGAAAATTTTAAGACGTACCGTCAATATTTACCGTGATGATCAAGATACCACTTGTTACATTAACAACCACAATAAACGTGATACAATCAGAAACACATCCACTAGTAGAATTTAAATCACTGGATTAGATATTGTCAAATTAATTCACACTAATGGAAACAAACCTTGACCCTTTCCGAGTACAACTTAGGAGCAAGAATTTTCGTTTTGTGTGCCCATAGTGCTCCATTTGCAGCTGCTATGCGTTGTCCAAGCAACGGTTCAAGCACCAGTTATTGAGCGGAAGGCCTTCCTAAAGCGAATGAAGTGCTAATGCTTATTTTCTTAAGTAATTCTGGGCTGCTCATGTGCAAAATCTTTGTTTCCCATTGAAAACGTAAAAGTTGAACCTGGAAAGCAAAACATTTTAGTATCTAGTCAACCAGGATCTAAATTATGTGATTTTGGTTCTTTCAGTCAGTATTTACTAAAAGTGATAACATCAATTATATCTGTGCAACCACAATAAAGCGACTGTAAGGTTACAAATTCAGGTAAAAAAGTATAACCTATTCTCAACCATCATCACTGTCGTCATGTCTTAAAAAATACCCCTCAACAGTACATAAATTATATTTTTATAGAGAGAGTAAAATTAATTTGAATATAAAAATTTGTTTAAATTTGATTTAATAAAAGAAACGGTTAAAGAATTGGATTTGAGAAATTCCATATCCAAAATAGTTTAAGTTTGAAATGGTTTGAATTTAAAATAATACAAACCTTAAATGATTAACACTTGAAATCGAATTGATTATAAATCTGTAATTTAAATTTAATGTTAAAAATAAGAATAATGAAATTGTAATTAAATAATTTTTATAATAGAAAACTTTAAGGGAAAATTAAGTTTAAGGGTAATTGAGATTTTATTTTTAGAAAAAGGCGTAACGAGACATTATAATTACATTTAAAAAAAAAAGAAAATTTTAAGCATTACATATAAGAAAACGGCAATTATTGAAATACCCTTAATGAAAAATCTGAAACCCTAAACCAAGCAAACCTACCGTGATATCCTCAGTTATTACTACATTTACTGGCTACCAAAACGAGGCTAGATAACCCCAGTTGAATTATAAAAAAATTGAATTGAAAAAGATGTGTTAAGAGGCGGTGAAATGTGAAAAAAGACCAAGCCGAGAGTGTTTTTTTTTTTTTTAATTTTTTGGATCCTTTTTAGGAAGTGTTGTGTTCAATATTTGAAACTTGTTTGATCTCTCGTACGATGAGAATTAGGGGTGGCAATTGAGCGAATTCGGGTGGGTTTAGTTTGGGCCATTTGGAGTTTGAATTTTTTTGAGTTTGAGTTGATACAGGTTCGAGTCTATTTAGGTTTGGATTCTTTCAGGTTTGAATCTATTTGGTTCGAGCCTTTTTAAGTTCTGATTCAGGTTCAGGTTGGGTTTGGGTTCGAATATGTTTTATATCATTTTTTATTTTATATTAAATATAATCATTTTTACGTAATTTTGAATTTAAAGCCCAAGCTCAAATTTGGCTCAATCCGACTCGAAAAAATATTAGTTCGATTTCGTGGGCCTAGGCATGGCCCAAAAAATTTTGAATTCTAAGCTCAGTGTTGAATTTAGCTTGGCTCGCCATTTAAGCACAAATCAATGTTCATAATATCAATAAGTTATTTTTATATTAATATTTATATATTTATATTCAAATTTAAATAAAAATATATTATATTATTTTAAAAAGCACTACTTCGGGTCGAGCCTGCCTAAAACCTAAAATTTAAGACCTGGGCCTGATCGTGTCAGGTCTATTGGGCTGGGCGGGCTATCTTATGTGTGGGTAAGTCTAATTGCTAGTGTAACATGTGATATTTTTTATTTTTGATATGGTATAATCTAATTATGACTTCCATATTTTTTTAATTAACCTTATTAATTTGTTATACTATTTTTATATTCTAATTATCATTACTTAAAATAATAATAATAATAATAATATTCAAAGAAGTATTTAAAAGTTTACTACTAACATATATAAAATCTCAATATTTAATGAGTTTAACTAATTAAATTAAAAAAAATGTGATAAATTGATGATATAATTTATTGACAATATTTTTAAAGCTCATGATATGGTTTACTTTCTGATAAATTATTATTTTATCATAGATAGATCTGCTCATGGTCAAGCTACCCATCAAGCTCAATTGGGCCAGGGTCCAAGTTCTTAGATTTTGTTTTAGACTAGCTAGGTTTGGCTCGAAACAGT
>JBBYHM010289648.1:8996-27585 GCA_038381775.1 Adansonia rubrostipa | reverse complement strand
CTAAGTGATTGCTAAAGCATTAAAAATTGTCACCTAGATCAACAAAAGAGGGCTAGGATTCAAGCCCAATGCACAACCAAAAAGAAAACAAGCTCAGAAAAAGCATGAGAAGAAGATGGCCTATTTGTCAAGATGAAACATAGAGGATAAGCCAATAATATTCCCAACATGTCGAAAAAGTTTTTGCCTAAGAGGAAATGTAAATACTGGCTCTGCTAATGCTATGCTCGTATTGAACAAGGCATTTAAGTATTTCTCTATTAACGTGATTGATAAGCCAGAGATGTCAACCATAAGTCCAGAGACTGGTCTGTGCCCTCTGAGATTTATTCAGAGTGTTTAGACTAAGATTAAGTTTCTTGTAGTGTTCAAGTCTATTTCAAAGTAATGTTATAAACAAAACCTACATGCTTTTGCCCAAAAGCATTTTAGGATTCTTTGTACGAGCAACTTTTATTAAGTATTATCAATGAAAATGACTAAGCATTATGCATTCATTCTTTGTGTTCATAGTTCTTGCCAACCTTAGACCTTTCTTTACATATTTTTCTACCTATATTATTCTTTTCCATATTTTTAGGTACCCTGATAAAGGTGACATGAATGTTCATACTAAAACTTCAAAAATCAATTTTGAGCAACTGATCTGTACTGGTGAGGTCGAATCTGAAGAAAATCCTAAAGAGAAACCCTATACCCCTAGACCTACTCAAACTAGTTTAATAGGAAGAAAAACATATATTACCTCATACATAACCCACTAAAACCATAAACCTTAGAACAGAAAAAGATAAAAAAGAAGTCAAAATCAAAATTTCCATAGGGCCATCAACTCAAGCCGAACTAATAAGTCTCCTCCAAGAATAGCGAGATATGTTTGCTTGGTCCTACCAAGACATGCTTAGATTAGATTCCAACATTGTGGTCCATAAACTTCCACTTAAACCTAAATCTAAGATCATACAACAAAAGCTCAAAAGGATAAAATTGAAAATGCTTTTAAAGATCAAAGAAGAAGTAAAGAAACAATTTGAAGCAAGATTTCTCAAAGTATCCAAATACCCTGAATGGGTAGGTAATATAGTCCCAGTTCTGAAGAAGGATAATAAAGTGCAAATACGTGTAGATTATAAGGATCTAAATTGAGCCAGCCCCAAAGATAATTTCTCTTTACCTCACATAGACACCCTAGTAGACAATACTACAAAAAACATAATATTTTTCTTCATGGATGGGTTTTCGAGATATAACCAAATCAAAATGGTGGTTGAAGATATGGAAAATACCACATTCATAGCCATGTAGTGCACTTTCTACTATAAAGTGATGCCCTTCGGGCTTAAGAACGATGGGGCAATTTACTAAAGGGTGATGGTAACATTATTCCATGATCTTAACTTAAAGAAATCGAGGTCTATGTGGATGATATGATCGCCAAGTGACCAAAAGAGAGTGAACATATGGCTAATTTGTGAAAACTCTTCAAGAGGCTTTGCAAATACTAGCTCAACCTGAATTCTGCCAAATGCACATTTGGTGCCATATCTGACAAACTATTGGTTTTCTTTGTAAGTGAGAAAGGAATAGAGTTTGATCCTAATAAGGTTAAGGCCATTCAGACTTTGCTACCACCTTGAATTCAGAAGGAAGTGAGAAGCTTCTTGGGAAACTAAACTACATAGCCTGATTCATATCTTAGTTGACCAATAAATGTGATCCAATCTTTCAGTTTCTTTAAAAACAAAATCTTGGAGAATGGAATCAAGAATTCTAAGAAGCTTTTGATAAGGTCAGACATTACCTTTCAAACCCTTCAGTACTTATGCCATGAGTGCCTGACCAGTTGTTAATCCTATATCTATAAATTTTAGACAAATCGATTGGCTGTGTATTAAAACAACATGACAAATCAGGAAAGAAGAAACGTACTATCTATTACCTAAGCAAGAAGTTTACATAATATGAAAATAATTATTCTTTCATAGAGAAGCTATGTTGTAATTTAGCTTGGACAGCTGATAAGTTAAGGTAATACATGCTATACCATACTACATGGCTAATCACTAAGCTTGGTCCTATCAAATATTTATATGAAGCTCTCACCATGTCCAAAAGGATATCCAGATGGTAAGTTATGCTTTTTTAGTACAATATCGTATATGTAAACTAGAAAGCCATCAAAGATAGTGACAAACTTTTTGGCAAGTCGAGCCATATATGACTAGTATCCTTTAGACTTTGAATTTCTTGATGAAGACTTGATGTGCACATCTGAGGCAGAGAACGTTATCAAGTGAGGGTAGTCATGGAAAATGTACTTCGATGGAGCTTTAAATGCACTTGGGCATGGAATTGGGGCAATTCTTATCTCACCTGAAGGAAACCATTACCCTTTCACAGCTAAATTGAACTTTGACTGCACCAATAACATAGTTGAATATGAGGCCTGCATCATGGGACTCCAAGCAGCCATTGAAAGAGGCATTCAAACACTGCAAGTGTTTAGAGATTCAGCGTTTATCATTTACCAACTAAAAAGAGAATGGCAAACATGCAATGCTAAATTAATCCACTATAAGGATCTAATATTAAAGCTCAAGAAAAAGTTTGGTGATATTAGCTTTTAGCATCTACCTTAAGAAGAGAACCAAATTGCTGATGCTTTGGCCACTTTATCATCCGTGTTCAAAGTCAATTGAGAATCAAACATTATTCCTATTCAAATGAGCATCTATACAACATTGGCATATTTTTAGAATGTTAAAGAAAAGAAGGATAGTTTGCCATGGTATCATGACATCCTTTAGTACATCAAGGATGAAGGGTACCTAAAAGACACCATCGAAATTGATAAGAGAACCATTAGACAATTAGCTGCAAACTTCATTTTGGATGGTGGGATTTTGTACAAGAAAGGCTGGGATTAGATGTTACTTGAATGCATGGATCCTCCAAAGCCAAAAGAATACTTGAAGAAGTTTATGAAAGAATTTATGGTACGTGCACCAATGGACATCGAATCATAAGACAAGTCATGCGATCAGGCTACTATGAGTTGACTCTCGAAAAAGATTACATTAACTATGCCCAAAAGTGTCATAAATGCCAAATATGCGATGACAAAATTCATGTCTTATTGACACCTCTACATCTTATGATAACTCTATGGCTTTTTTCTATATAGGGCATGGACATGATCAAACCAATCACCTTTAAGGCTTTTAATGGGCATAGTTTTATTTTGGTCACAATTGATTATTTCACCAAGCGAGTAGAGGCAACTTTTTATGCCAATGTCACTAGTCTGTCACGTGCAAATTTGTAAAATGGGACATCATTTGTAGATATGGTCTTCCCAAATAGATCATCATGAATAATGCACTAATCTAAAAAGTAGAATGATGCAAGCAGTTTGCTCTCAGCTTAGGATTCGACATCAAAACTTCATTCTATACCATTTAAAAATGAATGGGGCAGTTAAAGCAGCCAACAAAAATGTCAAGGAAAAAGTTGAAAAGATGGCTAAGTCATACAAAGATTGGCATGAAAAGTTACCTTTTGCCTTACATGCCTATTGCACTACAGTACAAACTTCCACGAGTGCTACTCCTTTCTCTTTGGTCTACAGCATGGAGGTTGTCTTGCTAATCGAGGTTAAAATCTCTTCACTTAGAGTCTTGATGGAATCCCAACTTGAAGAAGCTGAATGGATTAAGAACCGATATGAGCAACTTAATCTCATTAAAGAGAAAAAAATTAAGGCCAGTTGTCACCGGTATTTGTATCAAAAGCGGATGATAAGGGCCCATAATAAAAAAGTTTATCCTCTCTAATTCCAATAAGGTGAATTAGTACTCAAACAAATTCTCCTGATCTATATGTTTACAAAAAATAAACCCCAAATTGGTAAGGGCCATACATGGTGAAATGTGTATTCTTTGCAAGAGCCTTAATCTTAACCAAGATGAATGGTAGCGACCGATGCAACTTATGGACTCTAACTTAATTAAGAAATACTATGCCCGAAAGGATTTTAGGATGAAAACTTAAAAGGGCATCTTGTTAGTCTTTCACCTACCACTCTTCAAAAAGACACACAAAAATAAAAAAAATAGAAAGAAAAGAAAAAAGAGAAAACCAGCTTAAATTGAAAACCCAAAAGGGTAGTTTAAGCAACCAGACCTTTTTTCCCCCTATTCACAACTTTGGTTAAGACACCAAGTCATAACCTAACCCATTTGTTCTATGCTGACCAAACCTCATCCGTACTTACACTCAAAAAATGGAAACCACCTAGCTTTAAGGTTCTCATCCCACCATTGTGCAATCTAAGAAATCTTCTTATGAGTTTGGTAGCACCAAAAGGATTAATTACTAGAGAAAAATCTCTAAATGCATTCAGTGAAGAACTCATGTCATCAGCATCAAACCCAATCGACCAGGAAGACTTCTTTTATCTCTTTTGTATTTTAGAATCTTTTATAATCTCAAAAGTCTATCATAACTTGTACCCTCTTTCTTCGAATGAAAATACAATCTCTTGATTTCTTGCAAAATCTCTTTGTAACCCTACATTCTATGTTACATCATGTTTATCACTTAATTGGTAATGCCTAATAAACAAACAAAACTGATAACAAGATTTCCTACCATTACATGGAAAGATAAAATTTTGCAGAAGCTTTGTTTTATGTCTAAAGGCTAAGAATAAACTTTTAGGGCCAAAATCGATCTTACCCTAGGACCCCACATCTGTAAAATGTGCTCAAATCCTCCTCCTAATAAGTGGTCATGGACCTCCCATACCATTGAAGAAGGGACACCTTAACATTTAAAGCCTTTGGAAATCTAAAGCAAGATTTACAAACCTTGGTCAAAAAGCCACCTTATCAAAGCCAAAAAAGGCCAAAACCAACCATTAGATTAGGCTTTTAAAATCATTACCATTGTATCATTTAGACAGGCACTTGTATCCTTATGCATTATGCAAAATTTAACATCTTACAAGTACCAATTCTTGTATACAAAAGTCAAATTTGTATGAAACCTAAGGTATAATTTTTTTATTTTGAAAAACCCCAAATGGCCTCAAGTAAGTACCTTTTACCCTACGTGCTCATCAAAAATCACCCAAGAAGGGAATTTAAACTCATTTCCTTCTAGTCTTCAAAGAGTAGGATGCCTTTCTTGACTTACCATAAAGCCTACACAAGCTGGTGGCACTTACCTACTTCAGTCCTTAAAGTGCAGGATGCTTAACAAAGCCCATACAAGCTGGTAGCACCTACTTACCCCAGTCTTCAAAGAGCAAAATGCTTAACAAAGCCCACATAAGCTGGTGGCAATTACCTAACTTAGTCTTCAAAGAGTAGGACACTTCCCTACCTCAAAACCCACATAAGCTAGTGGCAACTATCGACTTCAACTACTACCTACCTTAGTGTTCAAAGAGTAGGATGCTTCCCTACCTCAAAGCCCATACAAGCTGGTGGCAACTACCTACCTCAGTCCTCAAAGAGCAGGACACTTCCCTACCTACCTCAGTCCTTAAAGTGTAGGATGCTTATCAAGCCCACACAAGCTACTGGCACCAATCTACTTTACTCTATAAAGAAGTGGACGTATTTCTTTATTTGCCTTAAAGCCCTCATAAGCTAGTGGCACCTATGTACCTTAGTCCATAAAGAGTTTGACATATTTTTTTACCTACCTCAAAGCCTACACAAGTTGATGGCACCTATTTGGGGTTAAACCTAAAAAAAACAATCTAGCACATCATCCCACTCAAACAAAATGGTGTATATTTATCTTTGCCCTATTCTTAATACTTAGCAAAGGCCAAAGAGGGGTAGCTGTAGATAACTTATTTTGTCTAATCCACTTTTGGCACTACAAGACTCAATTGAAGGATGATAAAATCAAAAATTAAAATAAAAACTAGGAGACGAGTATCGAGTGCCATGTCGCCAAGCACTATTAGATGACACAGTGTCAAATGAAAAATTTATAAAAGGTCTGAAATGCCTCTGGGTTGTATTAAAGGAAAATATAAAAAAGAGGTATCAAAGGCCACTTTTCATAGTGTGATCGAAGACATTTAGATGACTACATGGATCAATTTCCCACTATTTGTGACAAAGTTAAGGAAAATAGGAAAGCCATAGGTACATGCAAGTTATATTGGTGTATAAGTATTGATACAAGACTTTACATCACCAAAAACTTGAATTTATAGATGTAGTATCGATAAAAGAGTGTTTGGCATCAATACCTAAGATGTAGTATCGATACCTAGCATGTTTTTATCGATAAAAACTTTGGCAATAGCTAAAGTTATGATTTTTGGCAAAATGTATTGATAAATAAGCATGAGTATCAATACAAATCCATAGAGTATCAATATAGGACTCTAAGTTTTGAGACTAGAATCATTTTTTGCTGTTAGTATCAATATACAGCTTATTGTATCGATACTCATGGATAAAAAGTACCTTGTGTATCGATACAACAAGACATTCTTGACCAGTTTGAGCCACTTTCCAACCTTCAAAAACCCAATTCAAACATGTTCTTGCACCAAGGAATTATCATAAATCAGTACAAACCTTAACTATAGGCTCATGAACGAATTAAAAAATTTTTTTGGAGCCCAAACATTAATGACAAAGGTCACTTTCATAAGATTTATGGTTGTAAGAGGGTATGGTAGGCATATCTCCAGTTGTAGGCTATCACAGCCTTTCTGCCTCCTTGCTCAGCATGATAGAACCAATAGAAAGAGAGTCAGCTGAGCATGGTAGCTAGAGATATCCCTTAGTGTAGGAGGGAAAGATAAAAAATAGCCTTGCATTATCTTCTAAAAGTAGGGGTTGAGCTTTAGATAAAAGACTCTTAGCTATCTAAAAGGAAATGAGACCTTTAACTTTTTTATTTATAAAAAAAAAAAGCTCTCTAGCAATATCAAAAGACTCCATCCATTCCCAAAAAAATCTTCTAGCAACTCTAGTTCCCAAAACTCACCAAAAACATTGTTCCATTGCCTTTCACCCTTAACCAACCTCTATTCCCGAAGCTCCTTAAAACCACCATCAGAATACCTTCAAAAACTCAACCTTTCACATATTTTCATCCTTAAAACATCCCACCAGCAACCATATTACCAAAAAGCTTCTTCCTTTCACCCTTTTCTTGCTAAATAATAGCAAAAAAGGGAAAAAAATATGCTTAAAGTCAATGTTTTAAAAAAGAGAGGAAAGTTCAAGCTTTTGCTGGTATATTTTCTACCTAGTTCGATACATTTTTTGTTTTGATCATCCATTTCATCTTAGTGAGCCATTCATGCTACCATAACCCCTCTCAGACTCTTAAGCATCATTATTCCTTGCTTGTGGTAGTCTTAGGATGATGACCCTTTTGACACCTTAATGTTGTTTGGATATAAACTCACCATACTTCATTTTTATCATTGCACAGCCTCTATTCATGCATTTTTTGCCATGTTCCTTCCATATTCACATATCTACCTTATATTTAAATGGTGACCTTAACATCTCTTATGTATTTTTATACACTTTCTTGTGTTTTAAGGAGTCTCATGAAATAAAAATGTTATCTTGACAACTTTAGCATCCATTCCTTATTTAAACATGTTCATATCATCTCTAAGCACCCTATTTGTCATCTTCTTGCATTTTTGTCTCCTATTTTCATGTTAAAATGTCATCTTTATATGTTTGCATGTTTAATCCATGTTTGTCTTTGTATGTGCTATATCTTATTCATGATATCTCCATTAAAATGCTATTAGTTCCTAAAAACCTAATTTTCAAAAAAATCCCAAATTTAAGTTCATTATACCTCCAATAGATGGAAAATAGCATGGACTTAATGTCTTCATAAAATTGGTCTTCTAATCTTGGGGGTAGATCAACATTTCAGCTCTAGATTCATGGTGAAATAAGTTCATTTTTTAAGAAAAAAGATCTTTTTTAGTATTAAACCTTGATCTTGAGTCCCATATTCCCTTTAGTGACACAATCAATGGGTTATTCCATCATCCCAAACTACTCCGGGATTATGGAATAAACTTGTGAAGCCAATGTTACTTTCTATCATGGACATTCGAACATCGTAGACCTGACTTTATCTAAAAAAAAATTAGAACATCGAATAATCCCCTTATTTTTAGACTGGCAGCATTATTGTCTAGATTTAAAATATCATTTTCTAACCATAAAATGTTTTCTTAGATTTTTCTAATATTTTTCCATAAGGGGATGCTTTGTCTTATTTGCCCTTGGATCATCTTGGATGATAGAGTTATGATTTTTAAAACCTTTGCTATCCGAAATCCTTAGAATCGGCATACAATATTCTATTCGAGCCATTTTGGTTTATCAAATGAATTTTATGAAATTTTTAAATATTTTTCTTAGAAAGTTCACAAAATTTTCATTTTGAAAAGGTATTGTTCATGATTTAACGATTCTGGACAAGCTTGAACGATTATCCAAAATCTATCATGCCCTTTTCCTAGTACATATAGCTAGGGTCGAGATAGACTCAACTTAGAAAAATAATTCTGCTTAGAAAATGATTTTCTAGGATTTTGAATATTTTTACATTAAACCTTATCGAGTTATCTTTCTAATTGTGCCTCATTTACCCTCTGAAGCCTTCAGATGCACCAAAAAAAATTCAAGAATGGAGTTGATGTGATGTTGCCTCCTATTTTCAACTTAATTTTTAAATCTCCTTTTATCGAGATGTTTGAATGTCTCAAAATGAATCCAGTTGGTTCCCCCACAACACCAGCCCTTTTGACTCGGATCAAGGCTAAAAATATAAAATTATAAAAAAATGATTTCATATTAAAATTTTTACTATTGGAGATATTCTAACTCTATACTCCAAGATGACACTCCAACCCCATTTTTAATCAAAAATCTAAATTTTTTCTTCATTCCTAAATTTTTTTTAACTCTATCTTTGGGAATACTCTAACCCCACTACCTCAAAGGGATACTTCAACCCCATTTTTAATTAAAGATTCAAATTTTCTCTTTATTCCTAAATATTTTCCTAACTATATCTTTGGGGATACTCTAACCTCACCTCTCCTAGGGGATACTCCAACCCCACGTTACCTCGAAAAACCTAAAATTTTCTCTCTTTCGGGTGCCTCAGAATATTTTGATTAAAGTCATCTTTGTCTCTCAAATCACCACTGAATCTAGACCTGTCTCTAAAATTGTCATCTTGATTGTTCTTCAATAATTGAAGGCAATTATTAGAGACATTTTGATCATCCCTCTTTTTTTATTTTTTTTTGTTTATGATTGCTCATTTATGATATTATTATATTTTTCCTTTTTATCTTACTAACATATTTCCTTTTGTAATGATTATCGTGCATTCATGTTTAAAATTTGTTTTTTCAATAAAATTTACAAGGCAATGTTCCATGTTGGTATCTCTCCAGTGCCTAATATGAAACATCTAACTTTTTAAACCTGATCCAGACATTATTTTCACAAAAATCCCTATGTTTCTCATATCTTTGAGGTGCATAGGTGATCTAATTTACTTTAAAACCCAGATTTTTATTTTCCACCAAAACTTCATGTATTTAAGAAGATTATATCTAAATAAAGACTAAATGGAATCAATTTACTTGAGACCAAAGTGAGACATAGTTTGTAGGTACTAATTTCAGGTATCGTGGGGATGCTAATCCTTCCCTATGCGTAACCAAATCTCGATCCCAACCAATGAATCTCTGAGCTTTGTGGACCTTGAAATTAATGTTTCGAGTTTCGTAACTCAAAATATTGTTTTCAATAGGCATCCAATTTTGCCTAGCCCAAAATGATCAGTGGCAACTCCAAATTTATTGCCACTTTATAGTGGCTATCCGAGTCTAGATGGATGAGCGATTCGCCTAATGGTCTCTTCCCTCTCCTTCCCATTATTATGCCTAATCCAAATCCTGATCATCGGATAACTCAAAGGCTCAACCATAACCAACCATTATTTATTTTTAAGTCAAACGTGCCATGCCCTTTGGATTGTCCAAAATTTTAAAGGCGGAGCACATGGTGACATGTTTTATTTAAGAATAATGTAACCAAAACATAGGATAGATTCTATGACTAATGATTTATTCAATGAGGACTAAATATAAGCTTAACATCAAATGTCAGCAATCATCTTTAATTGACATGTAAAGGCAAAAATAAACATCTTATTACGAATAAATCAAGATTATGTTTCGTAAGCACCTGATCAAAAAGGCAAGCTTTGATCAATATCAACAATGTTGCATTTACATATGGTCCATCTTAACAACACCATTCATTTGTCCTTGCAATATGTCATACATATTTAAGAATCAACTTCTAGGTATGATATACCAAGAAAATTGGATTAATCACAGTGTATATAAACTTTTATAAGTTTCCTAATTAAGATCATATCAAAATTTTCCTTCCACTGTATTAATCTAACTATCCATAATGTTGGCATAGTCTTTTTTCATCTCCATTATGTTTCTTTGAAAGAAAGTATATGGATAATGCATGGATCATGATTCATCTAAAATGCCCAGTTTTTGAAATACATCCTATTATATGAGGCTTGATTGGACTAGCTTCTTGCTTTAAAATAATTCTTTAGGTATGTCAAACTTCTTAGTATGATTATCCTTATAGAACAATTCTTTATAGTTTCAAATGATTTCATGAGCTTAAATAGCTACTTACTCCTAGCGAAGTTCAAGCATCATACTAGCCATCATCATAATGTTGCTTGATCAAGGTCATCAATATGAACTTGTTAGACTATCCTTAACCTAGCGGGCTATTTTGAATATGCCATTCAATATGGGCCTAGTCAATGGAGTCTGGCCTATTAAAATTTATTAGCATCACATATGCTACTTAGCGATAGTCTATTAATCATGTTGTTTTTATATCCATTATGAACCAAAACATTTTTTAATGAATAATTTGCAATCTCAATCATTAAGTAAGGTTTTAAAACTTTCCTGATTTTATCGACATTATAGCCTTCATCTATAATATTAGAAGTTCAACATTTGGATGTTCCCAATGAGCCAAGACCTTTTTCATCCTTTCATAATGTATTGAGATACGAATCTCATATATCAGAGTAGACAACACTTCAAATCATCGTAGGGCCTCAATCGGTTAGACAAATCGATCATCTAAGCCTCTTACATTGAAATGTGAGAATAGCTCGGTTAAAGAGTTGCCATCGATCTGTTTTGGCTAGGTGTGATCGATCACCTATTAAAATTGTCCACTAAAGAGTTAAGAAATTCTAAAAGAATAATTTTATGATCTAGTTATAGCAAAGATCTATAAAGTTAGGTTTGCGACTTGGTTACACCACAAGGATTTGATCTCTCTCGTGATGCCTAATACTTACTACCAACTAATCATACATATCCAAATTTGTTTTTCTTGTTTTCAAATCATATGTGTTTATTTATAATCCCCCTTTTACTTCATCAAGATCAAACAAGTATTACTAAAAAAATGTATCCTAGGACTAGCTCAAATTTGCAACTGATTCAAAGCAAAAATCATTTAAAAAGGAAGAATTCCATAAAAATGCTTAACTCTAAAAGTACTTGTTTATTAACTCTACTTTTAGTATGTTTTTATCAATTTTGACTCCATTTAAAACAAATCACAAAAATAGCACAATTAAACTAAATTAAAGAACATAAATATGTAAACAATACTAAAATAAATTAACTTTAATTTATCCAACTTGGAAGCTTTAGTGTGAGTCACTACAGATCATTTATAGGATGCACCTAGACCTCTTCACACATTAAACATTATTCGTAAAATCAATTTCGAGGCATCCGAATGCTTCAGAATAATGAACACTAAACCCAACCCACAAATATTCAAAAAATGCCAAAAAATCATCTTGGCTTTCACGTAAATTTTTTAATTGGGCCTATAGCATCATAAAGTATGTTCGACAAGCCTACATTTCGAATTTTCCTCCTAATTCTTTTGGAATAATCATTGAATGAGCCATCCATGCATGGAAATTTTTTTCATTCTACTTTTATCTAAGAATATGAGAACAATACATAAAAATGACTATCCTTATCAAAAATAGTTTGCAATATTGATCAGGCATTGAAATAGAACCATGTAAACTACCCAAGTTCTGGGATTTTTTTTGTATTTGTTCAATCATGAAATCAAACATTTCAATAGGCTATTACATAGCATAATCAATGGGGATTATAGGAAAAATGCTAAGAAAAATTTATAATGCCTAGAACCTAATCAAAATATATCTTTTAATGGGACTACCATGCTAGATTGTGACAATAGCTCTTATGCAACTTTTGATTATGAAGCCTTTTGTCCAATTTGTAAAACACATTTCAAGATGTTTAAACTATAAGAAATCTTGGGCTGGCAAGTAATCAGAATACAAAAAAATTATAAATAAGATATAAGCATGGTAGTAGAAACAAGTCAACAAAACTAATTCAAGACTCCCAAAACAAGATCATCTTGCAAGATCTTGATTAATCTTTTTGATCAAGAAACCTAAAGAACTATTCAAGATTCAAACATACCTTAATCTTGAGAAGTCTTTCAGCAATTCCATGACCTAATTATGAAAAACACTGAGCTTGGTTGTCATGAACTAAAGCTATCAAAGCGTCTAGCCTTTTACTATTATCCATACAAGTGACCTAAAAAACCTTCCACAAGTAAGAAACTTTGTTGTCAGGAGCCATGCTAGCAGCTTAGGTTTTAATAAACCTTCCTTTGCACTTAGAAGACCTTGGTTCACTCATAAAAATGAGGAAAAAAACTAGTTTTCCTCTTGTTGCAAAAGAGTTGGTGCAATTTTCCATAAGGATTCTAGGAGGATGTCACCCAACCCTATTTTGATTTTCCTTGGCCTATTTCTGAAGCCTCTATTCAGCTTAGAGGGATGGAAAACAAACGTTTATATAGCTTAGGGTTTAAAATTTTAATTTTTAGGAAATTACAATTTTAGCCCTAACCTATTTAAACTTATTCAAATTAGGCCTAAGTAACCATTACTTATATTAGACATATAAACCTAGTCTTAATTTAATTTCTACTAATCTCTTTTATGTGTATGACCCATTAAGCCCCTATCATATTAGCAATAAATATAAAATAGCCAATTAAGAATATATTTATAGACTAAGATTGGCATTTAGCTCTGTATCATGGCCACATAACATGGAAGGAATGTCAATATGGTTTTGACAAGCCCTTCAATGTTTAATATCTTAGTGTAATAAGTATCCTTTCATCATATATCTTGGAATTGGCAAGAGAGTAGTTCGGTATCTACTCTCAGCCTATTCCATATTACTATGTAACCTTTATGTGTTAACTCCATAATCAATATTGCCATGGCCAAGGACTTTGAGTTAACACGGGCTAGGTACATTTGAGATAAGTCCTCTTATATCACTTGGGGTGATGAATCCTCTTTGGACCACTCATTCACCAAACATATGATTCATGCAATACCTAAAACCACCCTCCTATAAGCATCCATCTACTGTAGACCCATTTATGATAGAATCAAAGCATAATAGTCCTTATAGGAGATGACCTAGTGTCATAAATCTAAGGATCACATACACTACTAACACATAAGAGTATTTCCATATACATTTAAGTGAAATACCAAATGGAACTCTCATAGTGGGTCAAGTTTAGTGAACTTGTTAACATAACAAGCACATATATGATGTCCCTAGGTATCCTATACTTTAACTTATGAGATCAGTTACATGTATCCTACGTATAGAGGTTTACATATGCTAGTCTTTGTACATTATCAATGTCCTATCTTGACAACACAATAAGTAGGAATGTTTTAGAAACATGGCTTATGGTTCTCATAATTACAACTCTTTACAATTCTCATGTAAGGCCAATGTGCTTTATGGGCCTTATCTGCGTAAGATATTTATAACAATTATACAATTAAATCTTATGGAAAAAGAAATGGTTTTATAACATTAATTAAATATAATGTTTGATTACATGAGATCACTAAATACTAATGTCTTATAAGCCATAACGATTAGCTTGTAAAGCTTACTCTAACATGAACATCCAGTAACGAGACCAAACAGACTCTAAATATGTCATATATGAAGAAACAACAAAGACTTCTAATGGCCAAGACGTAGAACTATTTTTTCAACATAGGCGATATGCTTTAGAGTTATGCGAATGTTTCTATTTTTATTGGTTTTATTCATTATTATTTGCTCCTAGCCAATGAATGGCACACCAATGCCTTTCACTTATGTGTTGTAACCAGCACCTAGGTGACTTTAAATAACACAATTTGACTCACCTAAACAACACCTCACATTAAAGCTCACCGAGTTTAGACTCAGCATAAAATATGTTTTAACACTTAAGAAAGCATTTTTTATTTGCTCTAAATTAGCTTTAATTCAAGTTATTTTATTTAATATCCACAAGTAACTCATTAAAAAGCTTATCAAACAAAATCAAACCTTGATTCACCCATTGATTAAATTAACTAAAGCTTGCCTTTAGGGGATCTTTTAAAAAAAATAACATTTTTACATATCCTAAACTCTTTAACATGCATTTTATCAAACATGTAGAATACAAACCTAAATTTCTAGTAACTAATAATCCACAAAACCTACTATAACCATAAAATTCTCATAGTCAAATCTACATGCTTATCTAAACTTTAATTTCTTGTTAAATTATCATTGTTTGACAATCAAGCATAAGAAAAAAAATTAGATTCAATTCAATCATCAAGCTTAAAAATCAAAACATGCTTTCAAACATTTAAGCTTTATAATTGAACAAGTAAACTTTTAAATTGATTTAATTAAGCATATGTCACCATGTGCCATTTTACCTTTAGTGGAATCGAAGTGAGTGCGTGACTTAAAAGATATATATGGTAGTATGGTTGAGCCTTTGGGTTATCCCTTGATCGAGATTTGAATTAGACATAGTGACGTGAAGGAGAAAGAGAGACTCTTGAGCAAATCACTCATCTAACTAGTCTGAGAAAGCTATTGTAAAGTGGCCATAAATTTAGAGTCAGCACCTATCATTTTGGGCTAAGCATGATCGGATGCCTATTGAAAACAATATTCTAATTTACAAAATTCAAAATGTTAATTTCAATGTTTACAAGGTTTGGGGATTTGTCTGTTGAGTTTGATGCACAAAATTGGTATCCATTAACTATATTTCACTTTGGTTTTAACTTAATTAGTTTCACTTTATTATTATTTTTATATAGTCCCCTTTAATGCATGAAATTTTGTAAATTGTAGATCCGAGTTTTAAAAGAAAATTCATGTTACCTATGCACCTCAGAGATGTAGAAAACATAGGGATTTTTTTAATGAAAATAGTTTACAAATTAAATTTTAAAAATTTGGATATTCCGTGTCAGGCACTGGAGAGAGAAAGGCATAGAAATTGCCTTGTGATTTTTGAAAACAATTTTAAAATATGAATGCCCAATGGTCACTACAAAAGGGAAATGTGTTAAAAATACAAAAAGAATGTAATCATATCATATAAGAACACTTACACAACGATAATAAAGAAAAAAAAGACGATTAAGATGTATCTTATAATTATCTTTGATTATTGACAAATAATCGGGATGATAACTTTAAGACATGTTTGGATTCAGTAGTAACTTGAGGGACAAAAAAGAGGTTTTGATTAAAATGACCTAGGATATTCAAAAGAAAAATTAATTTTTGATGAAAAACGAAGTTGGAATATCCCCTCGAAAGGCAAGGTTAGAATATCCCCTAAGGTTAAAATTTTATACATGTGCAAATGAAGGTTTTGATCAAAAGCCCTTTTGAAAAGTTTTAGGAAAGAGAAAATTTAGACTTTAGGTAAAAAGTGAGGTTAGGTTATCCCCTTGAAAAGTGTTAAGAGCATCTTCAAAGGTGAAAATTTTAGATTTGTTAAAAAAAAGGTTTTGATTAGTAGCCTTGATAATGTTTAAGAGAGAGAAAATTTAAGTTTTGAGTGAAAAGCAAGGCTAGAGCATCCCCTCAAAAAGTGGGGTTAGAGTATCCCCAAAAAATAAAAATTTCAATATTTATGGAAAAAAATATTTTGGATAAAAGGTATTTTAAAATAAAACTAGAGAGTTTGAATAAAATTATTTTTGTTTTAGCCTTAATCTGAGCCTAGACGACTTATGTTATATTATGTAATGCCATGGGGAGTTAATTAGGTACACTTTGAGAAGTTTAAATGTCTCGATAAAAGTGGTTTGGGAAGTTGGATTGATTTCAATCACAAAAATAATCACAAAAATAAGGGATAACATCATGTTGTCTCCTTTCACAAATTTGTTTCAGGTAAATTCAAAGGTGTTAGAATCTAACGAGGTACCATTGGAAAGATGACTTAATAAGGTTAACACTTGTGATAAAAAAATGGTTACCATAGGCATCAGGAGTTCATTCCACAATCCTAGAGTAGTTTAGGATGATGAAACAACCTGTTAACCATGCCACAAATAAAGGTATTAGACTCAAGATCAAGGCTTAATATTTGATCAAATAAAATGATCATTTTCTAAGAAAATAGCAGTTGGGAGTTTATTCAACCATAAATCCAAACCTAAAAAGTTTGATTTATCCCTAAGATTGGAGGATTAATTTAGTGAAAACATTAAATCCATGTTGTTCTCTATCTATTAAAGGTAGCATAGATTTAACTTGGGGTTTTTTTTTGTTTTAAAAATTAGATTTTGAAACAAATAAGCATATATCTTGACAAAAATGTTATGAATGAAGTGTAACATGCATAACAATGAACATGGATAACACATTCAAGTAAACAAAGATGCCATTTTAGCAATGGAAAAGGTGGCAAAAATGTAAAATGATGACAAGTGAGAATGTTAGCGTAGATGTCAATAAGAACATGTTTAAACTAAGAAAAAAATTGTTAGAATCTTCAACAAGGCATTTTGTTTCATGAAACCTACTAAGATGCACGAAAATTGCATGAATATGCTTAAAACATAGTAAAGTGAACATTTAAATATGAGATGAACATGTGAAGGTAGATGAAACATGGCAAAAAAGGCATGAATAGGGGTTATTGTGATGATGAAAATAAAACATGGCATATTTGACCATCCAAGCAACATTAAGGCATCAAGACAATCATGAAAACTAAGACCACCATAATAATGCATGTAAATCTTAAAAGGTTATGCTTACATAAAGAGGCCACTGGGATGATGAAATGCTAAAAAATTAGAGAATAAGCAGAGCAAAAGGAGAAAATATAGCAAAAGTTTCAAGCTTTAGCCTTTTTTTCTGAGCAACAACTTTGAACTCACCTTCTTCCTTCTTTTTGATATTAAACAATGAGAAAGTGATGCAAAGAAAGAGGTTTTTACTGAAGGTGTCGATGAAGAAGGCTTTGAGAGGAGAAAATAGTGGAATAGAGGGTTTTAGAGGGGTTTATGGTGGTTTTAAGAAGTTACAGGAATGGAGAAAAGTCTTTGGTCTTTTAGTGGTTGAGGGATATTGAGAGAATGTATAAAACTGAGTGTTTTCTTTGCTAAGAATGTGTTGTATGGTCTTTCTTGTGTCTGTGTATGTGTCTCTATATTTTTCTCAGCTAAGCCAAAGTTGGCATATACAACATGTTACCATGAAAATAAAAAGTGCAAAAAGCAAAGGCATTATTTTGGTACATATACCTCATACAGAGATAACATACTATGCTCAACTACTATGCAAATTCATTGGTTTGCTTAGCAAAAATAACGGACTAAGGCTACTTTATGCAGCTGAGCATTAAGAAAAATTCACTTTACCCTTTGATAATTTGCATACTATGACTAAATGTCCCTTGTCATTGGCGATTTAGCCTAAAAAAATTTTCTAAATTCACTCACAACCCCAAAGCTGAAGCTTGGTATGAATTTTGATTTTTTTGGTGCAAAAACAAGTTTGAATTTGATTTTCAAATTAATGGTGCAACGGCTAAAAAATGGCTTGAACTAGGCAAAAATGCCTTAGTGTATCGATACATAAGGTAATTTTTGGCCATAAGTATCAATAAAATAAAGCATTTATCTATACCAAGAGCTGAAAAATTTTTTAATCTTGAGATTAAGAGTTATGTATTGATACTTCATGGGCATGTATCGATAATCTTGCTTAAATATTGATACATTTAGCAAAAAATCATAATTTTAGCTACTGCCAAGGTTTGTATTGATACAAACATGCTAGCTATCAATACCACTTATTAGGTCTTAATATCAAACCCTCTTGCATCAAAACTACATATGAAAGTTTGAATTTTTAGTGATGTAAGAGCTTGGTATCAATACCTATGCATTAATATGACTTGCAATGTACTTCTGGCTTTTTGGACTACCTTATTTTAGTTGAAAATAATGAGAAATTGACTTGTGCTTCCAAGGATGCTTAAAATAATCACCTCCAATACCCTAGATGATGTCTTAGTCAAAATGA